>CAMPET010000101.1:0-69680 GCA_946803715.1 Beroe ovata
GAAACTTCTACCATAGCTCAAGGACTATTACTTAATTAGTGTTTACCTGTGCTCAATAAGTTTATTCAAATAATAACTCTCATGTTTCAAACACGATCACACTGTCGAGTTGTTGACAGCCAGCAGTGTACTGCAGGGTGTATTGGCAGTGTACTGCAGAGTGTATAGAAAACTTGATAGTTTTTGCAACATGGGAAAACACAAAATTACAGAACCTATGTTTCAGTTTGTTTTTTAAATTTTTATCGGCCTCTACGCTACGTACGTTTACTTTGTGAGAAATGCCGGGAAAGTGACTTATTAGTTATTATGTTTTCGGTCGTGATACTGCGGTCGGATACATTTACCTTTTCATTTCTGTTCGAAAAGATTTCCTTATCACCGATTTTAACCACCACTTTACACAATTTCAGTTTGAAGCAGATAGGCGGGCTATCACAATCACTATCAACTCGTTTAGAACAGACTTGTTGAAGGACGACATTGAGAACCTGTACCCTGAGTGCGGTGAGTGAGACAACATGTACTCTTGTACACATGTACTGAGTACATGTGTACAAGAGTACATTGTACTCTTGTACTTATGATGTATACTGGAACAAATCTGATGCCTGGATTATGCCCACTTTGTCGCCCCTCCTCACTTCTCCCCCCACACATGTACCAGGTCGACTCTACCCGGAGGGACTGAAATTCCTGAAGAACGCAGAGGACAGGGACGAGGTCAGGAGGATCTGTGAACGGTTCGGACCCTACAAGGACCTTTACACGGGGGTCGGTGACGGGCCCAATGACAAGACACTAGAGGACAAGTTCTTCGAGGAGGAAGTATGTGAAACACGTGTTCCTCTTGAACCACGTGTTCATCTTATACCACGCGTTTATCTTACATCACGTGATTCGAGCACGTGTTAAAAAATGGTGTCATCGTGACATAGGTCTTGCTACCCTCTTAAGTTGCCCTCTAGCTTTCTCTTTTCCAGGTGAAGATGCTGGCACTTACATTTGAACAGCAATTTCACTTTGGTGTGTTCTACGCCTTTGTCAAGCTCAAGGAGCAGGAAAACAGAAATATAGTTTGGATTGCGGAGTGCATTTCACAAAAAAACAAGAACAAAGTGGACAACTACATTCCTATCTTCTAAATAGGAAGATTATGTGTGTTGGGATGGTGGGTCGGTTGGATGGTGGTAGGGCCTTTTATCTAGCAGTTCTTCCATCATAGATTTAAGGATTATTAGGTGACTGTAGATGGAAAAACTTGCACAATGCGCATTAAAGGCAGTTGTGAAATTATGATTGTGAGCTTATTCCATGATATGTTCCCAAATTCAAATCTTTGCATGGATCTTCAATCTCGAATTTCAATCTCGAATGATTGATGATGTGATTGTTATTTCTGTATTTCACTGCAGGCAGTGTGTTATACGATCTGATTTTTATTTGGGGCTGTGAAATCTTGAATAACAGTGAAGAGTGAAGTTTAGAGTATACTCATTGTACACATCATTATTTTGAGATAGGCTTAAGAAGTACATTTTTATCGTTCGCAGCCCCAATTTTGATTTGAATTTAGTGTTATGTGATTTCAGATAAACATCATGTTCAAATGTTTTCTTGGTGCTTACTGACAACTCTTTTTGCTAAACTCTGTAGTCGTGCTTTCTTGCACTTATAGTTAATTCAAAATCATATGTACCATGTCGACTACCTCATTGTCGCTCATGTCTCTTCAATTTATATCATTACTCCACCACTCCTCTCCACATTCGGTTCTACTCCTCGTCTCTCACACCTGTCTTCCCTCCTCCCCCACAAATCCCCACTCCCTCATCCTCCCTCCACCAGTCTCCACTCCCTCCCCCCCTCACCCTCCCTTCACACTCCCTTCCCCCCTCCACCCCTCTCACCTTCCCTCTCTCCCTCTTCTTGCCTCACCCACTCTCTCCACCCAACTCCCACCTCTTTCCCCCTACCCTGACACAGATAGTAATACCCATGTGTAACATTTGAAGCACATGGCCGCAGGTCTCCTCGCGTTTGGTGGGCCTAGTCGCAGGACAGTGGCTGATCTGTGTGAGGGCGATCATGAGTTCAACACGAGACCTAATGAGAGTATCTACTTCGTGAATTGTTCAAACTGTTCCCTCAATGTATCATCTCGAAGTGCGAAAGTGAGTCATTCTTAGGGCGGAGGTCAGGGTCCTGGCATAGAATTGTCATTTACATGAGGGATCGTCTCTATATAATGACATCATTGATTGGTAACGTAGGTTACTTGTTAACGCGTGTTCTTGAAACAGGTTTCGATAGAGAACTGCAGAAATGCAACGATCCGAGTCAAGTACACGCCCCTGACATCGTTCCTGGAAGTTGTTAACAGTGACACCGTACATGTGCATCTAGAAAGTGGTGTCAGTGTCAACACGGTGAGTTGCACGTGCAGTCCACGCGCCACAGTTCCATGTTCCACACTGTTTATTATGATTGTTTGTATTTACAGATAACAGTCGATCAGTCAGATAACATCGTATTTCATGTGACAGACCAACAACAACAGCTTGCGAATATCTGGTGGCACAAGGTATAAACACTGTTAACAGCGTGATCATTGCGTAAACTACTACTACTGTGATGGTTTAGCTATTGTTAACAGCGTGATTTCATGAACATTGTTAACAGTGTCAACTCACACACGCAATGTCAGGTGTCCAAGGTATATGTTGACAGGGGAGGAGACGCTGGTCTTTTCCTCCTTGACAAGTTGGAGGAGAATAACAGGGTGACCATGTTCCAGCATGTGTGCAGGCCTCAACCCGATGGAACCTTCTCCAAGGAACCTGTCATGAGGTGCCTGTGATAAATTAGTGTTTCTTTGTCGTTTTTCACGCATCATTGTTTGTATTTCAGAGACGTGAGAGTACAATATAGTGTTTGGTTGTCACATATTGCTGTTTTTGTAGACCTCACGCTTTGTTAATTTGGGTAATTTTCAAATTATAGTATCAACTTTTCAAGTTGTGAATTTGCTACGGTTTTCCTGATCTTTGTGGGTGAAATATAGACCAGGGAGTTCGGCTCATTATTCTGAGCTTCGCGTTCCAATACTGGCACACTTTGCAAAGTGTACATCGTACATTGGTCAATTCCGTGTTATAGATTCATACTCGACTGCACACACATATCTGTCAACAGATTAATATTTTTTCGTTCGTTTTACCAGTCTAACTACACGCATCCACTCTGTTAACACCATCTGTCCACCCATCCACTCTGTTAACACCATGCGACTTTCTATTGACACCACTCACCACTCTGTTGACACCACTACCCACTTGCCAGGGAGAACGGATACCCGATCACAGAACAGGAGAAAGTGGAGGCTGAAGCTAGACAAGAGGAGTTCACAAGGAGATTAGCTGAGAATTTGCTTGCGGACGTGAAAATAACTCGCAAGGAGGAGTAGTCCGCAGTGTTCTGAATTTGAGTGGAAAACACTGTGCATTGTTTTGAACTTGAAAACACTGTGTTATATTGGATTGGCGAGTTATATTGGATAACCTGCCAAATGGACAGCGATTGTGCAGTTGTGCAAAGATCTTGGCAGTATCTTGATATTCTCTCTGTTTTTGAGGTGGAAACTGTTTGTACAGGATTTTTGGGTAATGTGCCTATTGATTTCTGGTTATCCTTTCACGCTTTGTTTATATCTTGATATTGTAAATATTAATGAAAATTTCACTTCTTTTAATACTTGATAGTATGAGGGGTAAATGGCTGTTTTTCGACGCAATTTGATTTTGATTTTGATGACTACAACTTTTCTTATAGATGTTGATTATTACTTTTATCGAATATTGGTTTTTAATTGGTTTCCTCACTGGATTGGTTTAAATCAAAAGATTGGTTAATAATCTATGGTTAAGTTTAGGTGCTAGAAAACTAAACCATGAGATTTTCCGAAAGAAAGAAACAAGCTTGTTCAAACACAAGGAAATATTTTTATTGGAAATATTGTCCAGCTGAACGCTTCTTTTCCTCATACTTACCTGACGTCGAGGTTAAGGCTGATCTATCAGGGTCTTCCTCTGGGCCGAGTCTCACCATTGCACACCGGTTAGATGAATCCTGCAGTTGGGACAAATGTTCCCACTCTGGACGTATAATTTATGTTAGCGGGTGCTGCGGAAACGCGGCACCTTCCCCCAAAATAGGAATTACTATTAACCCATGTAGCTTGTAGGATCACAATAATCATCATAATTGCTATTGCTCATAATTGCTCTTCAGCTTCTCACATTCCACTCGTCCGCTGAAGGCCGATATAACACTGCAACTATCAGTCGCGCTCAAAGGGCTTGAGCACCCGGATGGCGTTGTTCATCATTTTCGCAGATATTGTTTTTGTTCACACTAGCAGAAACAACAAGTCAACACCATGATCCTGATAAAGAACACGGGAATCTCATTTCACTCACAATAGGTAAACATCATTACACACTTACTCAACTTGGGGGCTTGTATTTCATTAGGCACGCCTGGTAATTCAGCCACAAGCACACTATTTAGTGTACATTTTTCAAACTCGAGCAAGAAATGGCTTCTGTGTCAGTAGAAGAAAAGAAACAAGTGTCTTGTTGTGTCAAAGACTATGAGCTCATGTTAGTTTCAACACAAACTAACTTGATGGGCGTATCATCCTTGGCGCATTCTGTTTCTGTCGAAATCTCCCTTGTACAAGGAAAGGATCTTTTATCACTAGCTGACAACATACATTTTTGTGTGGAAACCCAACTCCGCGCGCGCGGAACGTCAATTAATGAGCGCGCGCGGAACGTCAATTAATGAGCGCGCGCTTGTCGTAGGTGAATTTCTGTGCGCGACTCGACCAAAAGTACCATTTCCTGAATTTGTACATTTCATTTGTCAATACACAATGGTTTCATTATTCCTATGTTCATCCTGTCTTCACACATGCGTCACCTTTCAATAGCCTATCAATATCACAACACATTTCATTAAGGCGACATAATTTGTAAAATGCAGTATAAACACGGTATAATAAAGGATGTGATCACTATAGGATTTGATTAATATCTTTATCTATGATGTCTATATCTAGTCAGTTCATGACGTCATTTCTATCCTATCATTCTCACTAGTGCGGCGTCTGTCACGTAGCAAGTGGTAAATTCCGAGTATAGGCATGGGCAGAACGGGAACCATGACCATGACCGCGCCCACGAATTGGGCCCATGCGGGGAACGGGATCTCAGCGGTCCATGTTTTGGGATCTATGGGGACTTGTGTAGGGTCACATCCAACGTATGAAGTGTACTTTGCAGGTTCCATGGCTTGTTTCACCAGACTTGCCACTAGCACGACTCCCTGTGATATTGCAGTGATCTAGCTGTATCCCCTACATTTTGTCAGCTCGAGTTGGACAAGTGTGCTCGGCAAATACTCACAATCAGGGCTGGAGAGATGAATTTCCAGCAAATTTTCCAGTANGAAACTTCTACCATAGCTCAAGGACTATTACTTAATTAGTAGTTACCTGTGCTCAATAAGTTAATTCAAATAATAACTCTTATCTTCTTATGTTTCAAACACGATCACACTGTCGAGTTGTTGACAGCCAGCAGTGTACTGCAGAGTGTATAGGCAGTGTACTGCAGAGTGTATAGAAGACTTGATAGTTTTTGCAACATGGGAAAACACAAAATTACAGAACCTATGTTTCAGTTTGTGACTTATTAGTTATTATGTTTTCGGTCGTGATACTGCGGTCGGATACATTTACCTTTTCATTCCTGTTCGAAAAGATTTCCTTATCACCGATTTTAACCACCACTTTACACAATTTCAGTTTGAAGCAGATAGGCGGGCTATCACAATCACTATCAACTCGTTCAGAACAGACTTGTTGAAGGACGACATTGAGAACCTGTACCCTGAGTGCGGTAAGTGGGACAACATGTACTCTTGTACAACATGTACTGAGTACATGTGCAAGAGTACAAGAGTACATTGTACTCTTGTACTTATGATGTATACTGGAACAAATTCTGATGCCTGGATTATGCCTAATTTGTCGCCCCTCCTCACTTCTCCCCCCACACATGTACCAGGTCGACTCTACCCGGAGGGACTGAAATTTCTGAAGAACGCAGAGGACAGGGACGAGGTTAGGAGGATCTGTGAACGGTTCGGGCCCTACAAGGACCTTTACACGGGGGTCGGTGACGGGCCCAACGACAAGACACTAGAGGACAAGTTCTTCGAGGAGGAAGTATGTGAATCACGTGTTTCTCTTGAACCACGTGTTCATCTTATACCACGCGTTTGCCGTTTATCTTACATCGCGTGATTCGAGCACGTGTTATAGGAAGGTGTCATCTGAGGGTGTCACCGGTCTTGCTACCCATACAAGTTGCCCTCTAGCTTTCTCTTTTCCAGGTGAAGATGCTGGCACTTACATTTGAACAGCAATTCCACTTTGGTGTGTTCTACGCCTTTGTCAAGCTCAAGGAGCAGGAAAACAGAAATATAGTTTGGATTGCGGAGTGCATTTCACAAAAAAACAAGAACAAAGTGGACAACTACATTCCTATCTTCTAAATAATCATGTGTGTTGGGATGGTGGTAGGGCCTTTTATCTTCCAGTTCTTCCATCGTAGTTTTTTAGAATTATTAGGTGACTGTAGATGGAAAAGCTTGGACAATGCGCATCAAAAACAGTTGTGAAATCATGATTGTGAGCTTATTTCATGATATGTTCCCAAATCAAAACCTTTGCATGGATCTTCAATCTCGAATTTAAATTTAATATGATTGATGATGTTGTGATTGTTATTTCTGTATTTCACTGCAGGCAGTGTGTTATAAAATCTGATTTTTATTTGGGGCTGTGAAATGCGAAATCCTGAATAACAGTAAAGAGTGAAGTTTAGAGTATACTCAATACTCATTGTACACATCATTATTTTGAGATAGGCTTAAGAAATACATTTTTATAGTTCGCAGCCCCAATTTTGATTTGAATTTAGTGTTATGTGATTTCAGATAAACATCATGTTCAAATGTTTTCTTGGTGCTTACTGACAACTCTTTTTGCTAAACTCTGTAGTCGTGCTTTCTTGCACTTATAGTTAATTCAAAATCATATGTACCATGTGGACTACCTCATTGTCGCTCATATCTCTTCAACTAATCATTACTCCACCACTGCCCTACACACTCTCTCTCCTACTTTTCGTCTCTCACACCTGCCTTCCCTCCTCCCCCACAAACCCCCACTCCCTCACCCTCCCTCACCCACTCTCCACCCCTCTCACCTTCCCTCACTCCCTCTTCCTCCCTCACCCACTCTCTCCACCCAACTCCCACCTCTTTCCCCCTACCCTGACACAGATAGTAATACCCATGTGTAACATTTGAAGCTCATGGCCGCAGGTCTCCTCGCGTTTGGTGGGCCTAGTCGCAGGACAGTGGCTGATCTGTGTGAGGGTGATCATGAGTTCAACACGAGACCTAATGAGAGTATCTACTTCGTTAATTGTTCAAACTGTTCCCTCAATGTATCATCTCGAACTGCGAAAGTGAGTCATTCTTAGGGTGGAGGTCTTGGCATAGAATTGTCATTTACATGAAGACTCGTCTCTATATAATGACAGCATTGATTTGTAACGTGGGTTACTTGTTAACGTGTGTTATTGAATCAGGTTTCGATAGAGAACTGCAGAAATGCAACGATCCGAGTCAAGTACACGCCCCTGACATCGTTCCTGGAAGTTGTTAACAGTGACACCGTACATGTGCATCTAGAAAGTGGTGTCAGTGTCAACACGGTGAGTTGCACGTGCAGTTCATGCGCCACAGTTCACTGTTCCACACTGTTCATTATGATTGTTTGTATTTACAGATAACAGTCGATCAGTCAGATAACATCGTATTTCATGTGACAGACCAACAACAACAGCTTGCGAATATCTGGTGGCACAAGGTATAAACACTGTTAACAGCGTGATCATTGCGTAAACTACTACTACTGTGATGGTTTAGCTATTGTTAACAGCGTGATTTCATGAACATTGTTAACAGTGTCAACTCACACACGCAATGTCAGGTGTCCAAGGTATATGTTGACAGGGGAGGAGACGCTGGTCTTTTCCTCCTTGACAAGTTGGAGGAGAATAACAGGGTGACCATGTTCCAGCATGTGTGCAGGCCTCAACCCGATGGAACCTTCTCCAAGGAACCTGTCATGAGGTGCCTGTGATGAATTAGTGTTTCTTTGTCGTTTTTCACGCATCATTGTTTGTATTTCAGAGACGTGAGAGTACAATATAGTGTTTGGTTGTCACATATTGCTGTTTTTGTAGACCTCACGCTTTGTTAATTTGGGTAATTTTCAAATTATAGTATCAACTTTTCAAGTTGTGAATTTGCTACGGTTTTCCTGATCTTTGTGGGTGAAATATAGACCAGGGAGTTCGGCTCATTATTCTGAGCTTCGCGTTCCAATACTGGCACACTTTGCAAAGTGTACATCGTACATTGGTCAATTCCGTGTTATAGATTCATACTCGACTGCACACACATATCTGTCAACAGATTAATATTTTTTCGTTCGTTTTACCAGTCTAACTACACGCATCCACTCTGTTAACACCATCTGTCCACCCATCCACTCTGTTAACACCATGCGACTTTCTATTGACACCACTCACCACTCTGTTGACACCACTACCCACTTGCCAGGGAGAACGGATACCCGATCACAGAACAGGAGAAAGTGGAGGCTGAAGCTAGACAAGAGGAGTTCACAAGGAGATTAGCTGAGAATTTGCTTGCGGACGTGAAAATAACTCGCAAGGAGGAGTAGTCCGCAGTGTTCTGAATTTGAGTGGAAAACACTGTGCATTGTTTTGAACTTGAAAACACTGTGTTATATTGGATTGGCGAGTTATATTGGATAACCTGCCAAATGGACAGCGATTGTGCAGTTGTGCAAAGATCTTGGCAGTATCTTGATATTCTCTCTGTTTTTGAGGTGGAAACTGTTTGTACAGGATTTTTGGGTAATGTGCCTATTGATTTCTGGTTATCCTTTCACGCTTTGTTTATATCTTGATATTGTAAATATTAATGAAAATTTCACTTCTTTTAATACTTGATAGTATGAGGGGTAAATGGCTGTTTTTCGACGCAATTTGATTTTGATTTTGATGACTACAACTTTTCTTATAGATGTTGATTATTACTTTTATCGAATATTGGTTTTTAATTGGTTTCCTCACTGGATTGGTTTAAATCAAAAGATTGGTTAATAATCTATGGTTAAGTTTAGGTGCTAGAAAACTAAACCATGAGATTTTCCGAAAGAAAGAAACAAGCTTGTTCAAACACAAGGAAATATTTTTATTGGAAATATTGTCCAGCTGAACGCTTCTTTTCCTCATACTTACCTGACGTCGAGGTTAAGGCTGATCTATCAGGGTCTTCCTCTGGGCCGAGTCTCACCATTGCACACCGGTTAGATGAATCCTGCAGTTGGGACAAATGTTCCCACTCTGGACGTATAATTTATGTTAGCGGGTGCTGCGGAAACGCGGCACCTTCCTCCAAAACGGTTATTTTACAACTTTTATCCGAATAATGCTGCCGAAAATTACACTATCACCCGTCATGGACAGGAATTATCGTTGTGTATGGTGATCAATAATTGATCAATGATGATGATTATTCATCCATATAGTGTACAATAAACATGGTTATAGAGAGATTATTCATCTGTATACTATACNAGAAACAACAAGTCAACACCATGATCCTGATAAAGAACACGGGAATCTCATTTCACTCACAATAGGTAAACATCATTACACACTTACTCAACTTGGGGGCTTGTATTTCATTAGGCACGCCTGGTAATTCAGCCACAAGCACACTATTTAGTGTACATTTTTCAAACTCGAGCAAGAAATGGCTTCTGTGTCAGTAGAAGAAAAGAAACAAGTGTCTTGTTGTGTCAAAGACTATGAGCTCATGTTAGTTTCAACACAAACTAACTTGATGGGCGTATCATCCTTGGCGCATTCTGTTTCTGTCGAAATCTCCCTTGTACAAGGAAAGGATCTTTTATCACTAGCTGACAACATACATTTTTGTGTGGAAACCCAACTCCGCGCGCGCGGAACGTCAATTAAT
Source organism: Beroe ovata (assembly GCA_946803715.1). Classification (NCBI taxonomy): domain Eukaryota; kingdom Metazoa; phylum Ctenophora; class Nuda; order Beroida; family Beroidae; genus Beroe; species Beroe ovata. The sequence goes on from CAMPET010000101.1 coordinate 10,213, forward strand.
GAGCGCGCGCGGAACGTCAATTAATGAGCGCGCGCTTGTCGTAGGTGAATTTCTGTGCGCGACTCGACCAAAAGTACCATTTCCTGAATTTGTACATTTCATTTGTCAATACACAATGGTTTCATTATTCCTATGTTCATCCTGTCTTCACACATGCGTCACCTTTCAATAGCCTATCAATATCACAACACATTTCATTAAGGCGACATAATTTGTAAAATGCAGTATAAACACGGTATAATAAAGGATGTGATCACTATAGGATTTGATTAATATCTTTATCTATGATGTCTATATCTAGTCAGTTCATGACGTCATTTCTATCCTATCATTCTCACTAGTGCGGCGTCTGTCACGTAGCAAGTGGTAAATTNAAAGTGGACAACTACATTCCTATCTTCTAAATAATCATGTGTGTTGGGATGGTGGTAGGGCCTTTTATCTTCCAGTTCTTCCATCGTAGTTTTTTAGAATTATTAGGTGACTGTAGATGGAAAAGCTTGGACAATGCGCATCAAAAACAGTTGTGAAATCATGATTGTGAGCTTATTTCATGATATGTTCCCAAATCAAAACCTTTGCATGGATCTTCAATCTCGAATTTAAATTTAATATGATTGATGATGTTGTGATTGTTATTTCTGTATTTCACTGCAGGCAGTGTGTTATAAAATCTGATTTTTATTTGGGGCTGTGAAATGCGAAATCCTGAATAACAGTAAAGAGTGAAGTTTAGAGTATACTCAATACTCATTGTACACATCATTATTTTGAGATAGGCTTAAGAAATACATTTTTATAGTTCGCAGCCCCAATTTTGATTTGAATTTAGTGTTATGTGATTTCAGATAAACATCATGTTCAAATGTTTTCTTGGTGCTTACTGACAACTCTTTTTGCTAAACTCTGTAGTCGTGCTTTCTTGCACTTATAGTTAATTCAAAATCATATGTACCATGTGGACTACCTCATTGTCGCTCATATCTCTTCAACTAATCATTACTCCACCACTGCCCTACACACTCTCTCTCCTACTTTTCGTCTCTCACACCTGCCTTCCCTCCTCCCCCACAAACCCCCACTCCCTCACCCTCCCTCACCCACTCTCCACCCCTCTCACCTTCCCTCACTCCCTCTTCCTCCCTCACCCACTCTCTCCACCCAACTCCCACCTCNACATGTACCAGGTCGACTCTACCCGGAGGGACTGAAATTCCTGAAGAACGCAGAGGACAGGGACGAGGTCAGGAGGATCTGTGAACGGTTCGGACCCTACAAGGACCTTTACACGGGGGTCGGTGACGGGCCCAATGACAAGACACTAGAGGACAAGTTCTTCGAGGAGGAAGTATGTGAAACACGTGTTCCTCTTGAACCACGTGTTCATCTTATACCACGCGTTTATCTTACATCACGTGATTCGAGCACGTGTTAAAAAATGGTGTCATCGTGACATAGGTCTTGCTACCCTCTTAAGTTGCCCTCTAGCTTTCTCTTTTCCAGGTGAAGATGCTGGCACTTACATTTGAACAGCAATTTCACTTTGGTGTGTTCTACGCCTTTGTCAAGCTCAAGGAGCAGGAAAACAGAAATATAGTTTGGATTGCGGAGTGCATTTCACAAAAAAACAAGAACAAAGTGGACAACTACATTCCTATCTTCTAAATAGGAAGATTATGTGTGTTGGGATGGTGGGTCGGTTGGATGGTGGTAGGGCCTTTTATCTAGCAGTTCTTCCATCATAGATTTAAGGATTATTAGGTGACTGTAGATGGAAAAACTTGCACAATGCGCATTAAAGGCAGTTGTGAAATTATGATTGTGAGCTTATTCCATGATATGTTCCCAAATTCAAATCTTTGCATGGATCTTCAATCTCGAATTTCAATCTCGAATGATTGATGATGTGATTGTTATTTCTGTATTTCACTGCAGGCAGTGTGTTATACGATCTGATTTTTATTTGGGGCTGTGAAATCTTGAATAACAGTGAAGAGTGAAGTTTAGAGTATACTCATTGTACACATCATTATTTTGAGATAGGCTTAAGAAGTACATTTTTATCGTTCGCAGCCCCAATTTTGATTTGAATTTAGTGTTATGTGATTTCAGATAAACATCATGTTCAAATGTTTTCTTGGTGCTTACTGACAACTCTTTTTGCTAAACTCTGTAGTCGTGCTTTCTTGCACTTATAGTTAATTCAAAATCATATGTACCATGTCGACTACCTCATTGTCGCTCATGTCTCTTCAATTTATATCATTACTCCACCACTCCTCTCCACATTCGGTTCTACTCCTCGTCTCTCACACCTGTCTTCCCTCCTCCCCCACAAATCCCCACTCCCTCATCCTCCCTCCACCAGTCTCCACTCCCTCCCCCCCTCACCCTCCCTTCACACTCCCTTCCCCCCTCCACCCCTCTCACCTTCCCTCTCTCCCTCTTCTTGCCTCACCCACTCTCTCCACCCAACTCCCACCTCTTTCCCCCTACCCTGACACAGATAGTAATACCCATGTGTAACATTTGAAGCACATGGCCGCAGGTCTCCTCGCGTTTGGTGGGCCTAGTCGCAGGACAGTGGCTGATCTGTGTGAGGGCGATCATGAGTTCAACACGAGACCTAATGAGAGTATCTACTTCGTGAATTGTTCAAACTGTTCCCTCAATGTATCATCTCGAAGTGCGAAAGTGAGTCATTCTTAGGGCGGAGGTCAGGGTCCTGGCATAGAATTGTCATTTACATGAGGGATCGTCTCTATATAATGACATCATTGATTGGTAACGTAGGTTACTTGTTAACGCGTGTTCTTGAAACAGGTTTCGATAGAGAACTGCAGAAATGCAACGATCCGAGTCAAGTACACGCCCCTGACATCGTTCCTGGAAGTTGTTAACAGTGACACCGTACATGTGCATCTAGAAAGTGGTGTCAGTGTCAACACGGTGAGTTGCACGTGCAGTCCACGCGCCACAGTTCCATGTTCCACACTGTTTATTATGATTGTTTGTATTTACAGATAACAGTCGATCAGTCAGATAACATCGTATTTCATGTGACAGACCAACAACAACAGCTTGCGAATATCTGGTGGCACAAGGTATAAACACTGTTAACAGCGTGATCATTGCGTAAACTACTACTACTGTGATGGTTTAGCTATTGTTAACAGCGTGATTTCATGAACATTGTTAACAGTGTCAACTCACACACGCAATGTCAGGTGTCCAAGGTATATGTTGACAGGGGAGGAGACGCTGGTCTTTTCCTCCTTGACAAGTTGGAGGAGAATAACAGGGTGACCATGTTCCAGCATGTGTGCAGGCCTCAACCCGATGGAACCTTCTCCAAGGAACCTGTCATGAGGTGCCTGTGATGAATTAGTGTTTCTTTGTCGTTTTTCACGCATCATTGTTTGTATTTCAGAGACGTGAGAGTACAATATAGTGTTTGGTTGTCACATATTGCTGTTTTTGTAGACCTCACGCTTTGTTAATTTGGGTAATTTTCAAATTATAGTATCAACTTTTCAAGTTGTGAATTTGCTACGGTTTTCCTGATCTTTGTGGGTGAAATATAGACCAGGGAGTTCGGCTCATTATTCTGAGCTTCGCGTTCCAATACTGGCACACTTTGCAAAGTGTACATCGTACATTGGTCAATTCCGTGTTATAGATTCATACTCGACTGCACACACATATCTGTCAACAGATTAATATTTTTTCGTTCGTTTTACCAGTCTAACTACACGCATCCACTCTGTTAACACCATCTGTCCACCCATCCACTCTGTTAACACCATGCGACTTTCTATTGACACCACTCACCACTCTGTTGACACCACTACCCACTTGCCAGGGAGAACGGATACCCGATCACAGAACAGGAGAAAGTGGAGGCTGAAGCTAGACAAGAGGAGTTCACAAGGAGATTAGCTGAGAATTTGCTTGCGGACGTGAAAATAACTCGCAAGGAGGAGTAGTCCGCAGTGTTCTGAATTTGAGTGGAAAACACTGTGCATTGTTTTGAACTTGAAAACACTGTGTTATATTGGATTGGCGAGTTATATTGGATAACCTGCCAAATGGACAGCGATTGTGCAGTTGTGCAAAGATCTTGGCAGTATCTTGATATTCTCTCTGTTTTTGAGGTGGAAACTGTTTGTACAGGATTTTTGGGTAATGTGCCTATTGATTTCTGGTTATCCTTTCACGCTTTGTTTATATCTTGATATTGTAAATATTAATGAAAATTTCACTTCTTTTAATACTTGATAGTATGAGGGGTAAATGGCTGTTTTTCGACGCAATTTGATTTTGATTTTGATGACTACAACTTTTCTTATAGATGTTGATTATTACTTTTATCGAATATTGGTTTTTAATTGGTTTCCTCACTGGATTGGTTTAAATCAAAAGATTGGTTAATAATCTATGGTTAAGTTTAGGTGCTAGAAAACTAAACCATGAGATTTTCCGAAAGAAAGAAACAAGCTTGTTCAAACACAAGGAAATATTTTTATTGGAAATATTGTCCAGCTGAACGCTTCTTTTCCTCATACTTACCTGACGTCGAGGTTAAGGCTGATCTATCAGGGTCTTCCTCTGGGCCGAGTCTCACCATTGCACACCGGTTAGATGAATCCTGCAGTTGGGACAAATGTTCCCACTCTGGACGTATAATTTATGTTAGCGGGTGCTGCGGAAACGCGGCACCTTCCTCCAAAACGGTTATTTTACAACTTTTATCCGAATAATGCTGCCGAAAATTACACTATCACCCGTCATGGACAGGAATTATCGTTGTGTATGGTGATCAATAATTGATCAATGATGATGATTATTCATCCATATAGTGTACAATAAACATGGTTATAGAGAGATTATTCATCTGTATACTATACGATAATCCATCAGTATACTATAAAATAAACAATGAAAAAAATTGAAGAGCGAATTGCACAACAGTAAAAAATGAAGGAAAAGATGATTCAGCTACAACGGTTGAGGGGGATCTCTCCACAAACTTAAACGAAGCTGCTGAAGAAGACATGGCAGTGTTGGCAGTGTCGAGATTTGGCAGTGTAAACAAAAGAGAATCCAGAGTTTCGAGAATTAGCTTGAATCCGGAAAATCCCACGGAAAAACACGGAAATTAGATCGAAACAGTACCGCAATTAACTTCAACGTGTCGGCGACACCAAAAATAGAAGATCAGAGATACTATCTCTTTCCGGTCGATAGCGCACTCCAACATTAGTAGCCAGCTAAATGTTGTTGCTTTGGTTTGACAATGCCGCCTTTCTTATACACGTGCGTGCGGTTGAGACTGTCCCAGTCGGTGCCGCATTCCCACTGGCACAAAAAGTCCCCCAAATTATTTTAGCGGTCAAGCTATTGGGAATGCTATAGTGAGTAGTTTTGTATGATGGCATGAAGTTAACCGAAACAGGTAACAAGCAATTAACGTATAATTCGTGGACGTTGTAAAATATTCTTTATCAATTCGGTTTCGGAGTGGATGGCTCGTTAAATCCTCGACCTTCGGTCTCGGATTCAACTCCAATTATCAGCTCGGGCTTCGCCCTCGACTGATAATTCTGCCATCCACTCCTCAACCTCATGAATAAAGACTATAGTTATTAATTTACGTAGCTTGTGTGGTCACCGTAATTATCATAATTTCTATTGGTAATAATTGCTCGTCAGCTTCTCACATTCCACTCGTCCGCTGAAGGCCGATATAACACTGCAACTATCAGTCGCGCTCAAAGTGCTTGAGCACCCGGACGGCGTTGTTCATCATTTTCGCAGATATTGTTTTTTGTTCACACTAGCAGAAACAACAACACCATGATCCTGATAAAGAACACGGGGATCTCACTTAACTCACATAATGTAAACATCATTACACACTTACTCAGCCTGGGGGCTAGTGTCTCATTAGGCACGCCTGGTAATTCAGCCACAAGCACACTATTTAGTGTACATTTTTCAAACTCAAGCAGGAAATGGCTTCTGTGTCAGTAGAAGAAAAGAAACAAGTGTCTTGTTGTATCATAGACTATGAGCTCATGTTAGTTTCATCACAGACCAAATAGATGGGCCATCCTGGGCGCATTCTGTTTCTGTCGAAATCTCCCATGTACAAGGAAAGGATCTTTTTTCACTAGCTGACAACATACATTTTTGTGTGGAAACCCAACTCCGCGCGCGCGGAAAGTCAATTAATGAGCGCGCGCTTGTCGTAGGTGCATTTCTGTGTGCGACTCGACCAAAAGTACCATTTCCTGAATTTGTACATTTCATTTGTCAATTACACAATGTTTTCATTATTCCTATGTTCATCTTGTCTTCACACATCCGTCACCTTTCAATAGCCTATCAATATCACAACGCATTTCATTAAGGCGACATAATTTGTAAAATGCAGTATAAACACGGTATAATAAATGATAAAGGATGTGATTAATATAGGATTTGATTAATTTCTTTATCTATGATGTCTATATCTAGTCAGTTCATGACGTCATTTCTATCCTATCATTCTCTCTAGTGCGGCGTCTGTCACGTAGCAAGTGGTAAATTCCGAGTATAGGCATGGGCAGAACGGGAACCATGACCATGACCGCGCCCACGAATTGGGCCCATGCGGGGAACGGAATCTCAGCGGTCCATGTTTTGGGATCTATGGGGACTTGTGTAGGGTCACATCCAACGTATGAAGTGTACTTTGCAGGTTCCATGGCTTGTTTCACCAGACTTGCCACTAGCACGACTCCCTGTGATATTGCAGTGATCTAGCTGTATCCCCTACATTTTGTCAGCTCGAGTTGGACAAGTGTGCTCGGCAAATACTCACAATCAGGGCTGGAGAGATGAATTTCCAGCAAATTTTCCAGTATATGTGAGGCTGGCCTCCCGTCATGTACTCGATGTCATTGGAAAACCTGTCAAGACCATAGAACCAAGCTACTGCTATGCACTGCGCGATACCTGTGAGTTGAGTGCCTGTTATTATATAATGCCTGTTATTATATAATGCCTGTTATTATATAATCTGTAAAACAAGTAAAACACGGCACTGTAGCTCGAATATCCACTATAGGTATGTATGGATCACCTATGAAGAGAAGTGGTGTGGAAACAGAGAATGTGTCCCACAGTGTGAACACGTAGAGACCAGCTTGAGAACAGAGAGGAAGTCCAATGACGCACAGTGTCACGCACACTACCAGACTCAGTATCTGCAATTTGTATAATATCACATTATATCGTGTATCATATGTGGGGGGGTTTGTGGGCACAGTTCTATATTATACCAGTCACACCTACCTCTTTTCTCAGTCTCTGAAAGAGAGGATAATCCTGTAGAGGACCAATGCACGCCTCTATCGTTCCAAACTCCGAGTCCACGGCAAGTAGCATCATCATGAAGAAAAATGCTGCTGCCCACAATTGGGGGAGAGGCATTTGTGCGACTGCAGTGGTGTATGCGATGAATGCCAGACCTGGCCCTCCCTCAACATCCTCCACAGCTATTCCTATCTTAGTCTAGAACACGGTTCATTCAGGAGTCATTCATGATAATGTATCGGCTTTGAGATCCGAATCATCTCATTGGTATCAAATAATTCGATCATTCATCACACACACACACACCTCTCTGAATCCGAGTACAGAGTAGACAACGATAGCTGCGAACACAGATGTACCACAGTTGATCAAACCGATGAGAAGGGCATCGGTAGTGACGTTGTTCTTCACAGGGTTGTACGATCCGAAGCAAATCAGTGCTCCAAAACCTACGCTCAGACTAGGGAAGATGTTCGTCGGAATCATATGTGATATGGAGCAATATCCGGTAAATATGGTAATTTGGTAAAATTTAGAGACGAGACATTGATCCATGGTAGAATTGAAGAATGTCACGCAAATCATACCCACTTAAATACCTGTAGAATATCTGTCCAGCAGCATCCATCCACACAATGGGATCGAGAAGTTTCCCGAAATCTGGAGTGAAAAGCACCTTGACACCTTTTCCAGCGCCTTCCAATGTGACACCTCTGATAAAGAGACAAAACAACACGACGTAGGGAAAAGTGGCAGTGAAGTATGCAGCTTTACCACTCGATTGTATGCCCTGTGGTATTCGTAGGTGTGAGCCATATGTTAGTTGATGGATATAAACAGCTCTTGAGCAATGAAGAGTTGAGCATAGAGCTTCCCATATTAATATTTCAATACTCAGTGCCCTGGTATGAAACATCATATGGTCGTTCCTTCGACAGTCGTACTTACCTTGAAAAGGCAGGCGTATGTCAGTATCCAGCAGATAATCCAGCACATACTAATGCCGAGTACCATTTCCCCACTGTCACTGATGGTGGAAGTTGCTTGCAGTGTTTCCTCGTACCAGAAATGTTTGGCTCTGTCTGCCTCACAGCAGATGGTGGCATTGACATCTCCATCACATATGGTCCAGGGTAGAGGATCCTATGAAACACAGTGGAGGGATGATCACAAATAGTTACTAACAACGAGTGAGATTCATGGATCTTATCTCCATTGATATTTGTTGTGACAATTGCCATGTCAACTGAATTCAGCCACGCTCCCGTCATGATTTAGAGCAAGGGTTTGTGCGATGAGTGGACAATACCTTGAAGGAGTAGTAGAAATAGTACATGCACCAACACATAACCATGGGGAAGTAGGCGGTCATGTTGAAGGATACGAACACTTGACCTACCCCTATACCCTGCGGGAGAGGATGAGTGAGTCATACTTATTTCATATTGGGAGTGGTAATTGCAACCTGTCAGTACGAGCTGAATTCATTCTAACTGAACACTCAGAGAAGCATTTTGAATTAGGTTTGCACTTGAGCAGCCCCAGGACGTGATACCAAGAGCCTAACCCCTCTCCCCCCTTACCGAGAAGTGTGGTTTAATGTTGTTCCATATTTTTAGGAATCCTAGCTGCATGCGTTGTCCGAGAGCAAGCTCCAGGTATAGTAGGGGCAGTCCCTCTACAAGGAGCATGATGGTGTAAGGAAGGAGGAACGCCCCTCCACCATTCTTCTGTGCCAGATACGGAAACCTAGGTGTTATACTTATAACTGTTATAGGGGGACATAAGTCTACAGCTGCACCACACGATATACGTGACATTGAATAGCTGTCAAAAGTCGTGTCACGCAAAATTTGATCATCAGCTACAGAGATACAAACCTCCACACATTGCCAGTCCCTACAGCAAGCCCGATGCTGGCTAGCAAGAACTCAACATGATTCCCCCACCGTTCTCTCTTCCCCTCATCTTTGGGGGCTGTGACACCACCGGTTTCACCAGTGGTGTCATCAACTGTGTCAGCTTGATCCTGTTTATCACCGTTATTTTGATCCTGCATGGAGTCTTGCTGAGACTCATGGGTGATATTAGTGTTAAACAGCTTTAAATAATGTGGTGAGAATTGAAGAAAAATCCGTGAATAACCCTGCCAGTTGCTAAAATTTATCATGGGGAATTTTGAAGTGAAAATTGACAAAACGCACACAAATGAGAGTATAATAATTGTCTGTTTCTAGTTTTAGCTTCTAGTTCTAGCATTCCTACATGGAAAAATCAATGGACAACGAATAGAATATTAATAACGAAATTCGAGCTAGAAAATGTGACTCAAGTAAGCAACTTCCAAACCCTCATTCGATGAAGGGCTCGGTGGTAATTTCATAGTTTAATTCGATTTCAACTATAAGTATATATAGTAAGGAGTAATGACCTACAACTTACAAATACAAGTAAAACTATTCAATGTTTAAATGCCGATAAAGCTGCTACAACAACATTGCAAGTGCAATACCAAATACTGCTGCACTATGCTATTGTTAATGTTAATGTTATTACTCATACTGCATCAGCATAGCATATTGCATGTCTCCAAGTCAATTTGAAATTGGAAAATGGCCCTAATATGGATGATCAACGATAACCGCTTGAATGAAAAGTCTTATGTTATCAGTATCACTTGCAACTTGGAGGAAAATCGAATTATAAACACCCCATAAACTCGCTAATAACGCTGTTGAGACGGTTTTATTTGATTGAATTTAAATTCAAAATTGTCTCAGTAAATCATCAATCATGCAGGGATCACTTACAGGTATTATATTAAATTTGATAATTATCCGTCTTTTCACTGCGAACTTGCGAAGATCGTTTGTCTTTGCAGCAGTGTGAAAATTATCAAACCAAATAAGCTTACCTTGTCGGCCGGGGAGTCGAGCTCACTGTAGCCATACTGCATGGTCTCCAATAATAAACTGAGTAGTGGCTGTATCTAATCCGCACCTTGTCACTGTTCGACAGTGAGACCGCACAGACCGATAACAGTATCTGCAATGTTTCCTATAAAAGAGTATAAAAAGAGCATTTGTCCGTGGTAAAGCCCCCATAACCCGGCCCCCCGAGTCCCCTATGAGTGTCCCCTATAAGAATACAAGTCTCCTATAAGTCCCCTATATAAATATTTGACTCATGCGATTGCGTGTCCCAAGGGCGCAACCTCTCAACTTTAAGGTGGCGCAGATGAGGCCAAGGTCTCTTTCCGGGCAAAAAGGGGCTAATGGGGGCAGAAAAGAAAAACTAAAAGGAGTGTTGGTGGACCAAATCAATACCACTTGATTTGGTTGTGAAACTGAAATACTGTATGAGGAACATTGCAAATGCAACAATTACAAGACATCAAGACATACGTTAAAATGACAAAAATTGGGTGATCGGTCTTCAGCATGTTTACATCATTCAAACATGGCTTCTCTAATTACATTCGGGTCAAACACCATACAAACAGGAAGTGGATTGAACTCGAATCCAGAATCATTGTTGCAAAACGAAACATTTTGTCTTCACATTTAGCTCTAGAGCTAAGATGAGAGAGAGTTAGTTAATTCTCTTTTGAGCTAAGCACAAGACTAAAAACAGCACACGACACTTTAACAGCACACGGCAAAACTAATAGTTATAAGTTACTCTAACTCTAACTATAGCTGTTACTCTAACTTAAATGATATTCACTCTTCAGCCATTGTCCTCACGGTCGATACAACTATACATCATGGAATTGGGAATGAGGGGTTTAGCTAGTCTAGCACGTAACAGTGTACTGTGTACAAACACAATGCAACAAAGAAATGGTCCACGAGTTTGTTCCTTGGATTGTACAGAACTAGATCAAGACCGCCACCAAGCATATAGGTATCACTGGTTACTAATGATTGAATCCCGATAGATTGTATCACCATGGGAACAAAGTCTCAAGTGAGGAATGAACTTTCGAGGAGCATTTTGTTAAGGTCCTCGCGATCCTGGAGGAGCTTGTTAGCTTGATCTTTCTCTTTTTTGGTATAGGGTACTTTCTTGTGTTTTTTGAGCATGAAGTTCCTGTATGTGTCGCACACCTCATCGTCCAATTGATCTATCTTGTGTCTGATGTCTTGCTGTTTCATATACTGCGGGAAGAAAACATGATCCAATAATAGATCATGTCATGATTCAATAGGCTATGGATATTTCTGATCCGAGAATCGTTATATTATTGTTGCTTTCCCTCCCACCTCTAAAGCAGTGTCTTGGAGCAACTTTAACTGTTCCCTGTTGTACTCAACTAAATCTCTGAGCTCTTGTTGCTTCGACAACAATTCCGATAACACCTGACAACATACATCACCGTGGAAACATGATGTGATGACAACACGTATGATGTGATGATAGCACGTATGTGTGATGACAACAGGTATGTCACAATGGAAACACACGAGATGACAACATGACAACAATATGTATGTCACCATGGAAACACAATTTGTGATGACAACATGACAACAGCACGTATGTCACCATGGAAACACACGTTGTGATGACAACATGACAACACGTATGTCACCATGGAAACATACGTTGTGATGACAACATGACAACAGTACAGACCTCATCTTCACTCTCTCCCTCACTCTCGTCTAGAACTCCGAGTTGTACCAGTTCTTCGCGGACTCTGCTCTCCACATGAGATACAGACCATATAGCACCTCCAACCTGGAATATTACTATCACTCTATCAAACTATCACACATTCAATTCAATCACACTTGAAATCACACTTTATCACTCATTCAATCACGCAGTCACTCATACAATCACACGTTACTACTCATTCAATCACGCAGTCACTCATACAATCAATCGAAATACCTCGTGTTTTCGCGGCGATGTCATCTCCTCCATATCCTCAATCTCATCTGGTGATGTCCTCGCCGTACACACTCCCTCCTCAATGAGCGAGGATAGCAACTTCTCCGTGAGCGGTCCTACAGATCTGCCCGGGGTCAGATTACTGAATATACTTGCACTTGGGGGGGGCTAGACTTATAACATTTGCAATTAATGCTCAGAGTTCATACTACACACGTGTTTGACTTTGTCGGTTTGTTCTCTAGTTGAGCAAGGGAAGCAGGCGTGATGTTGGATATCTCATTGTTTCTACCGTGTGGTTCCGACCCCTCCCTCTGCTCAGACATTAGGTCCTCCAACGCCCACCGTTGGGAGTAATGGGTCCCTGCAAGAGGTGTGTGTGCGTGTGTGTGTGTGTATATGGTGTGTGTGTCTGTCTGTGTCTGTGTGACGTATGTGGGTCTGTGTGTGGGACCTTACCTAGAGCTGGCACTTTGAAATATTCATCGTCGTTTTCCTGTGATTTGAGTAGTTCCTGCAGACGTTCCACATCATCCATAGTGATATCGGAGCACCACGCATCAAGAGACTGCCAGAATTGGTGAGGTTTATCAGATAGGAGGTGCGGGACCTTCTCCGGGACTGTAGCCTGTCGAATAGTAACATGATTACACAAGGCACACCCCGAGGATTCGTGTTTATGTAGCACAAAGTCGGTTTCCGAGCAACATTGATACTACATCAATAGTCAATACTATAGCATCAGAGTTAGATGAGCTCACTAGGAAAGTGCTTGAAAATTAGATAGCAGGAGGGAAAGATACATTTGATAAGACTCTTCCGAGTTAATCCGCCATACATACCTGTACATCAGTTTTCTTGATCTTGTTCTTGAAAAGCCTGCTCGACAACTTGATATTCTTGATCTTCTCATTGACTTGTAGCCTCCCTCTCTTGCAGCCTGTCTTATGTTTAGGGGAGGACACACCCTGTGAATCACTGCTGTCACTGCTTACACCCTGTGATAGAGTGGAGTGTTAGCTCGTGCGCCAAACACACACACACACAAACACACACACACACACACACACACACACACACNTGTGTGTGACACACACAGACACACGCAGACACAGACACAGACACACACACAGACACACAGACACACACACCCACACACATACCTTATCTGATGAATCTGCTGTTTCATTCTCCGACTGTAACCAAGCTAGTCTACCTTCAGCATCGGCTAACAGTTTCTCTAAATCACTCTGAAATACACGCCAAGTTTACACTCCGCCATCATTATGGTCAGAGTGGCAGGGAAATATCCCGGCACTCTGTGCTTTGAAAATGTAGAATTGATGAGATGCTCATCGCGGGATGGACAGCTTTTCCAAACCCAATATTGTGAATCAGTGCAAGATTTGTAAGAAAACCTGTAGTTTGGAGATTTCCTCTGTCTTGACATACGACTCTCTATGCCGCGAAATAACAGTGGAGTAAGCTAGACAGGAGTTGTTGTAATCCAGCAAGGTTGGTATATCATGATCAGACATTGTTGCTGCATGGGATATAATCAGTGTTGAAAACTGCGGGTGTGCTGGGTAATATACAAATCAGATTCTCACTATGATGAGAATTCAGTATATCGGGCATCGGCATCTCATTCTTGTCAGATCAATCAGGAATCCTATGATTTTGCAGATTCTGGAGTTTCGCAATGTACTGTGGATGGTCGTGCGACAGAAGCTGAAACGTGCTGAGATCACTGCGGTAAAATGTCGCCGCGCGCTGCGCAAACACAATTCTCAATGTGGTACAGAGACATATGTTGTGAGTGATATCCCACTCGTTCCACAGAGACCAGGGTGTTACCCCGGAAACAAGAATGATACACCCCACTAAAATATTGGGAACTGTAGTAGACATTAAAACACCGGAAGTAGAGAGATATAGCGATGTTAACAAAGGCAACACATCGTAAAGAAACACAGCATTTGAGGGGTTTAATCAACTACAGATTTGGTTGTGTGTGTGTGAATGATAACTACTAATCAACACGGTTACGGCTGGGCACTTGATACACAATTAAACCACTTCAAAATCTTCTCCTCTGATTCACCCCCAAGAACTGCTGTCGTTATCAGAGTAAATCAGGGGTAAATCTATTAAATCTATATATCACCATTGGGGTTACAATGAAAATAAAATAAACCTTGCTACCATAGCAAACCACTGAATTTAGTCAAGAGCTGCTCTAGTCGAATCCGAAAGTACTTCATCAAGCACCATGTTATATATTGGCTCACTTACAACTGCAATACCACTGCCGCGTTGTATTTGAGAGCTTTAGATCAATCGTCTAAAATATTCCCCTATCCATGGAAAATGCTGGAATTCTGGAGACCCAATATACAGTTGTGTTTGCAATTTTACACATATTTCCCATAAACAGAAGTACTTTCGAGCTGACAAAGACACGATAATATCATTTAACTTAGTGGAATTTGAGTAAAAGATGTCTCTGTGTACCCATCTGAACTACTCTGAATTGAGGTGCGGACAACTGAGTTGTCCAGTGCAGGGCTGACATTGCGTTTAGGTGAGCCTAAGTAGTAAATGACCAATCAAGGCGTAGAATTTGGGCAAATTTTTGGTCTGGACGCAAAGGAACAATTTTTTGCCCAAATCGCAAAGTTTCAGTCTGGAATATTCCAAAATTATGGAGCCTAATTCTTGCGCCCAACTGCGCACAGCTTAAAGAACATTTGGGCAAAATGACTTTACTCTTCAGCCCTGCACTTAAGTAATCTGTTCTAGCTAAAAGAAAGTTGTTGCCATTAGATCAAAAGTTTCTGGGTTTCAAAACGTGTGATCATCTATCAATGAAGACAAATAAAGATATGAATTCATCATTCTGTGATCTGTAAATAATTGCAATCTAATTGCAAACTAATTGCAAAATCCGTTGAATCCGATGCTCAAAACGTAGATTGTAAGCTCATTCAGACAGGTACACAGGTACACCTGCAGAGGCCCATACTTTCTCCTTGCTTGCAGTGGTGACACATATCCCAGTCAATAGCGTTTACTCTCGAATACATTCCCAGTGAATGCAACAACGTACACCGTATCCACTATACAATATACATTATACATTCATGACGTGAACTGCACATCGATACGGGTACTCGGAATAAACACTTTCTCAAGCGTTGCCCTCACCACGTTTTTGCGGATCAATTTCGCGATTCAGTCGGTTCACACACATTGACTGGTTGACGATATGACGTGTTTTATCTGCAAGCTAGGAGAGAAGGAGGAAATACTGGCCCATCCTAAATTACACTCTGACTAGAGGTGTTTAAACTGAATTATATACGCAACACATACACTACCGGAAACATGACCATCATACCATATATGGCTTAATCACGATGCATGTTGTGGATGCCGTATGTGTGGCGGTGTGAGTGTCGGGTGAGGGACAAAGAGTTTTACAATATTTGGGTGAACCATACAATATTCCCAAGTCTAAATTTTCAGTAAAATACGTAGTGATACATGGTAAAACACCTCAATCAAAGTAACCCAATAGTACAAGGTACTGATAATCGCATTATATTATGTTGTTCATAGTCCAACTTGCTTATTTCATTAATACCTACTTCTCACGGTTTGTGCTCAACGTGTATGTTCGAGAGATATGACGTATGATTGGTGGCGTATCCAGGGATAAATTCCTGCTACCGGCGAGCAAAGTGAAATAGCAGGGTTTGGATGGGAGAATCTCGCGGAAATTGAGGGTTTTGGGAGGATACCCCTGGATACGCACATGGGTGCATGACTCCATGATAATTGATAGCACACTATTAAAGTATTAAGTCATTACTAATGTTTCGTTGTCAGAAGCACACACGACATCGTGGAAAATGGGGCATTGTCTACAACAAGACGTATAAACGATGTCGAACGTATACCATGAATACCATATTTCATAGATGTACATACATTATACAATGTATATTGTATACCTCTATCATGTATACGATCTTTACACTTGGCATAATCATATGATGTGCACTGTATTGTATATATACTATCCAGATACTGCATACTACGTATAGTGTATAGAATTACACTATACACTATACAGTTCGAACACAGTATAGACTTACCAATTGCATAATGTATACGGTGTATACAGTATACACTGTACACTGTACAGTGTATATTATTCTAGGTATATAGGCAATAGAAAGCGCGATATTGGAACTTGGATTATCATCGAATCTTATCATTAAGAAAGCCACACTTTCAAATTTGATTAATAATTGCAATTAATTGCAATAAGAGAGCAAACTTATCGAATTCTGTAGCACACAAGTGTCAAGTTCCACACACACACTTGTGTAAACAAGGCCCCACATCCACACTGACATGAATAAGACCAGCACGTTATTCGACCAGTATGTATGAGAAACATCGTATAGATTAGCATTACTTAATTAATAAGATAGGTACTTCAGTCAAGCTATATACCACAACTTTACATTTCATTATCATTGCACAATGAGGATTGTATCAAGGCTTATTTTGAGTGCAAATTTATGCAAAACGATACGTGCATACTGCAACGAGTACATTGAACGATATTGAACTCTGTATACTATATTGTGCACGGTAGACTATGTATCTTATATATTCAGTATAGTGTACAATATGCACTGTGCAGTGTACAGTACACAGTATACAGTGTACAGTGGTTATCTGTTACAGTGCTCAATAACACTCGGAACCGCAAACATGATCTGTGTCCTCTAATCACAGTTTCTGGTCATCAAATATTTTCTTATTGCTCATAATGTAACAAATTTATAACATGCTCTTCAATAATAAAAGTTAATTAAGGTGAGTCAGCGCGGTGAAAAAATCAAGAAAAATTCAGCGAAAACACGCACTCAAATAAGGTAACATTACCAGTGAAAATCCTATTCCGTTTCCTCTTTTGATAAAAAATTCATAAGCTTAAGTCTACAAGCTTGAGGAAGTTAAGAAATAGTGAGTTTTTTGCGAGAATCGCAATCTCAGTTCACATCACTACTTGCTATCCAAGTACTTGCTATCCAAGTATCCGCTGGATACTATCCAGTACTAACATGGAATAAGGCCACACAAACAAGAATGGATGGTTTTCCAGTAACAAGATAAAGAAAAAACAGCTGTGTACATGACACAGTCCACTATGCTAATTGCTAATACCAAGGTAGTTTACACTCTTTTTCATTCCAAAGCTGTAATAGTCAAGAATCTCACAGTCACACAGTGGGTGTGCCCAAGGACATATCCCCAAGCATCCTACAGTACCCAAAGAAAAGGAGGAGTCGCATGCGGGAGGGTGGCCTAAACAGGAGACACCTAGACACTAGACAGGGGAGTTAGACTGAGAAAAAAAGTCAAATACATGATGTCACAAGGATTTTCTGGAAGGAATCCAGATTGCGTCCCTTGTACAATTACATCAATTACTGGTGGACTGAGAGAGAGAGAGGGCGAGGGCAAGAGAGCGGGGGATGTCGTCTAGGATCTCGTGATGGGAGGGAAGGACGGGGTGTTAGGAGGAGGCGGTATCAGCAGCACCTGAGGGGTGGGGGAGTGCAGTGAGATCACGTGTTGATCATGACCCACAGGGGTGGGGGAGTGCGGTGTGAGAGATCAGACAAGGGCACGTGTTGATCATGACACACATACTTAGCAGGGGGTTCTGTCCAGTGAAGAAGGTGTATAGAATACTCTTTAAATTGTATATTATAACATAGTGGTTTACTTCACTGAAGATATGGATGAAAATTCGTACTGTATACAAAACACACAGTATACACTATACAGAGAGATACTCTCAATGACCCCTCCTACCTTGTGTAGCTGGCCGAGTGCAATACACCTCACTGCATACTGAGCGTACTCTGTCATCTTCTCCCTACCTTCCTCCTCTACTCCCGACAACAAACTGGTGGGTGGTATCTTGGACTGGTGCCAAGGTGGTATCACCTCCTCGTGAAGGATGAAACCAGCTGCCAACAGCTCGAAAAAGCGCCGTAGTATGAGAGTCGGAGCTACTTTGCGGATGGGACCGAACGTCTTGCATGCGAACCAAATGAGGACTTGTAACGCTTGCACTGAGAGATCCTGAGAGATATGCGTAGGGCAAACTGTAGCTGTAAAACCAGATCGAACTACGGTAAGGAAGAATCTACGATCTTTTCATTCAAAGATGGGGTCCTGTCTTATTGTTGATCAAATGACATGGAAGTCGCAAGGTTATTGTGTGTGTATCAATGGCAGTAACACCCACCTTGATCGCAGAGTCCGGTTCCAGGCGCAGAGATGACAGAATACGAAGTACAATAACTGCCGGAGTGTTAGGTTTGAAGTGTATCTTGTACCATCCTGCCTCATTGACATGGGACATTGTTTGCTCACAAAACTTCCGCTCTAACACCTGGATTACCATTGTGTAACTCTCAGGAAGAGGAATTGGGGTAAGGGGTTTGGGTCAGCGGTAAGAATGAGCAGGTGAAAGATCAAAGAGGGTAAGTGCCTGCCGTAAGGCCAACGTTGGACTCAGTTGAGGTTGTTTATAAGGGTCAGGATAGTTCAGTGGAAAACAGATTCCATATCGATACCTTGGCAACGAGCTCTGCCCTCCTTTCATCCTCAGTTATAGGACTATCAAATAGAGGACTGGTGAATCTCACACTGACACACATGCAGGGACTACCCTGTGATGTAACTGTAAACATGGCTTTCTCTGTCAATAACTCTAGCTTCGTCTCGGGGGCTGTTTCGTATTGCTCTTTGAACTTGAGGAACACTGTGTTCAGTATAGCCTGGGGATTGGGTATTGAAAGTGAAGTATTGATAAGATATTATCTTGTGGTGATTCAAAAATCCAGAATCTGCAAGCAGGCACGTGGACAGGGGAGGCAGCTGTACTACAAGGGCAGTAGAGTAGTGGGGGTGTACCTGCGTGGGTTTATCAGTACAGAGTACGGCAATATCTGCAGCTAAGTCCTCATTCAGAAGTATTGCTTTGGTCAAACCACCAGTTTTGTGTATCTGAACAAAATTTACAGATCTCAATAAATTGATAATAAGTTCTCTATACACCGCTTCTTAGAGATCATTATACCTATGGCCCTTGCCCTTTATTAGTCAAGTGAAATAAGTTAACACGAGAGTTTACAGTTTACACACGATTCATTCTGTTACTCAGTTACTGACGGTACCATACCGTGCTAATGATGCGGTTGGCGGTGTTAGTGTCAATACCCTGGTCACTCATCTGCTCTTTAGCCTCAGTGTACAAGCTGTCAGATACCTGGCGCAATGCCAATTCCACACCGTGGACCAGCTCTGTGAATGCAAGTTGGGTTATTAATCAGTTATAACAATGAAAAAGTTACAATCTTATGTTATCACTCTTATGTTACGGGAAATCTCCCCAAAATTCATAACAAAGTAAAAGACCTATGCCGATGCCTGGCAAACTCTGCCGGTGTCTACCTTGCAGGGACTCTAGATGCTCCTCCTTGGGGCATACCATACTCTGTTTCTGAACCATGAGGAACTCGTCTACCCTCGGGCAGATGAAGAAGCTGTTATCTTGCCGGGGTGGAGGAGGGGGGACGTGTGGGCGGGGTGGGGGTGCTGGCTCCGGTAAACCCATCTGGGAGTGTAATCACTTTATTATTAGACTAGGATAAGATACTCGTCATAAGATACTCGTCATAATATGCTCGTCATAAGATACTCGTCATGTGACTTCTAATTTCTAACCTAACTTCTGAAAAGAAATCAGATAGCAAATCGCACGCCATGACGTACAGAAAAATGAGAGAATCCCAAATTTTGATGGGGATTCGTGGGCAAGATCAAAGTAAAAACTTCCCGAGTCTTCTAAATTTACGAAGTTCATGTCATTATCATTTGTGTGATTTTATCATGATTCGTGAATGATCCCAGCAGCTGGCTGTATGTATAACGGCATAACGCTTCACCTTTTTACAGTGCTCCTTCTCGAGCTTGACTCGTTCCTCATATTCTGCATTGTGTTTCTGTTTGAGGGCCTCGTACTGCTGCCAATTCCTTGCTTCTGCCCATTCGTGCCACTCCTGGAACAGGGAGAATATATGAGGATTGAGGGGATTATAGACGGACACTTACAGTTATTGAGATGGCACAGAAACACACGGAGGTGACGACTGGGGTAATTACACTCTGAATCGGAAACTGAAAGAGGTGTGGCGATTTACTCTCTGAGTCGAAAATTAAGACAGGCGACCGTCAGAGAATGATATTGTTGTGCTCGAGATTTTTTTCGTGTTATTGATTCCAATGGCACTGCTGTGGATTCGAAAAGAACCCGCCTCGCACTAACCTCCTCCGCCCTCCACCGGCTCTGTTCCCAAATGTGGCGCCGACTCTCGACCATGTTGCGCCGCCGTTCTGTTTCCTCCGCCCGGCGCCGTGCCTTCTGTTCCGCTATCTTCTCCCTCTTACTCGGCTGTATCTCTACCTGTGTGTATGTGTGTGGGTGTGTGTGTGTGTGGGTGNCGAGTTATTCATATACAGCGGAACCACTTTCCTATAAGTGCCTCTTTCCTTTATATTATAGATATTGTATACACTATACCTTATACAATGTATACCAATATCACTTATACGATCTATACGCTTGGTATAATCATATGATATACACTGTATTGTATATATACTATCCAGATACTGCATACAGCGTATAGTGTATAGAATTACACTATACACTATACAATTCGAACACAGTATAGAGTATCGACTTACCAATTGAATAATATATACACCGTATAAACTGTACAGTGTATATTATTCTAGTTATACAGGCAATAGAAAGCGCGATATTGGAACTTGGATTATCATCAAATCTTATCATTAATAAAGCCACACTTCCAAATTTGATTGATAATTGCAATTAATTGCCATTGGAGAGCAAACTTATCGAATTCTGTAGCACACAAGTGTCAAGTTCCATACACACACTTGTGTAAACAAGGCCCCACATCCACACTGACATGAATAATATCAGCACGTTATTCGACCAGTAAGTATGAGAAACATCTTGTAGATTAACATTACTTAATTAATAAGATAATAGGTGCCTCAGTCAAGCTATATACCACAACTTTACAATTCATTATCATTGCACAATGAGGATTGTATCAAGGCTTATTTTTAGTGCAAATTTATGCAAAACGTTACGTGCATACTGCAACGAGTACATTGAACTCTGTATACTGTGCACGATAGACTATGTATCTTGTATCGTATTTAGTATAGTGTACAATATGCACTGTGCAGTGTACAGTATACAGTATACAGTGTACAGTGTTTATCTGTTACAGTGCTCAATAACACTCGGAACCGCAAACATGATCTGTGTCCTCTAATCACAGTTTCTGGTCATCAAATATGTTCTTATTGTTCGTAATGTAACAAATTTATAACATGCTTTTCAATAATAAAAGTTAAGTAATTTAATTAAGGTGAGTCAGCGCGGTGAAAAAATCAAGAAAAATTCAGCGAAAACACGCACTCCCATTACCAGTGAAAATCCTATTCCGTTTCCTCTTTTGATAAAAATTCATAAGCTTGAGTCTACAAGTTTGAGGAAGTTAAGAAATAGCGAGGTTTTTGCGAGAATCGCAATCTCAGTACTTGCTATCCAAGTACTTGCTATCCAAGTATCCGCTGGATACTATCCAGTACTAACATGAAATAAGGCCACACAAACAAGAATGGATGGTTTTCCAGTAACAAGATAAAGAAAAAACAGCAGTGTCCAAGACACAGTCCACTATGCTAATTGCTAATACCAAGGTAGTTTACATTCTTTTTCATTCCAAAGCTGTAATAGTCAAGAATCTCACAGTCCCACTGTGGGTGTGCCCAAGGACATATCCCCAAGCATCCTACAGGACCCAAAGAATAGGAGGAGTCGCATGCGGGAGGGTGGCCTAGACAGGAGACACCTAGACACTAGACAGGGGAGTTAGACTGGGACAAACAATCAAATACAGACATGATGTCACAAGGAATTTCTGGAAGGAATCCAGATTGCGTCCCTTGTACAATTACATCAATTACTCGTGGACTGAGAGAGAGAGGGCGAGGGGAAGAAAGCGGGGGATGTCTAGGATCTCGTGATGGGAGGGAAGGACGGGGTATTAGGAGGAGGTGGTATCAGCAGCACCTGAGGGGTGGGGGAGTGCGGTGTGAGATATTAGACAAGGGCACGTGTTGATAATGACACACATACTTAGCAAGGGGTTCTATCCAGTGAAGGAGGAGTATAGATTATATTGTAGATTACAAAGTGGTTTAATAACAGAAAATATGAAAATTCGTACTGTAAACAAAACACACAGTATACAGAGAGATACTCTCAATGACCCCTCCTACCTTGTGTAGCTGGCCGAGTGCAATACACCTCACTGCATACTGAGCGTACTCTGTCATCTTCTCCCTACCTTCCTCCTCTACTCCCGACAACAAACTGGTGGGTGGTATCTTGGACTGGTGCCAAGGTGGTATCACCTCCTCGTGAAGGATGAAACCAGCTGCCAACAGCTCGAAAAAGCGCCGTAGTATGAGAGTCGGAGCTACTTTGCGGATGGGACCGAACGTCTTGCATGCGAACCAAATGAGGACTTGTAACGCTTGCACTGAGAGATCCTGAGAGATATGCGTAGGGCAAACTGTAGCTGTAAAACCAGATCGAACTACGGTAAGGAAGAATCTACGATCTTTTCATTCAAAGATGGGGTCCTGTCTTATTGTTGATCAAATGACATGGAAGTCGCAAGGTTATTGTGTGTGTATCAATGGCAGTAACACCCACCTTGATCGCAGAGTCCGGTTCCAGGCGCAGAGATGACAGAATACGAAGTACAATAACTGCCGGAGTGTTAGGTTTGAAGTGTATCTTGTACCATCCTGCCTCATTGACATGGGACATTGTTTGCTCACAAAACTTCCGCTCTAACACCTGGATTACCATTGTGTAACTCTCAGGAAGAGGAATTGGGGTAAGGGGTTTGGGTCAGCGGTAAGAATGAGCAGGTGAAAGATCAAAGAGGGTAAGTGCCTGCCGTAAGGCCAACGTTGGACTCAGTTGAGGTTGTTTATAAGGGTCAGGATAGTTCAGTGGAAAACAGATTCCATATCGATACCTTGGCAACGAGCTCTGCCCTCCTTTCATCCTCAGTTATAGGACTATCAAATAGAGGACTGGTGAATCTCACACTGACACACATGCAGGGACTACCCTGTGATGTAACTGTAAACATGGCTTTCTCTGTCAATAACTCTAGCTTCGTCTCGGGGGCTGTTTCGTATTGCTCTTTGAACTTGAGGAACACTGTGTTCAGTATAGCCTGGGGATTGGGTATTGAAAGTGAAGTATTGATAAGATATTATCTTGTGGTGATTCAAAAATCCAGAATCTGCAAGCAGGCACGTGGACAGGGGAGGCAGCTGTACTACAAGGGCAGTAGAGTAGTGGGGGTGTACCTGCGTGGGTTTATCAGTACAGAGTACGGCAATATCTGCAGCTAAGTCCTCATTCAGAAGTATTGCTTTGGTCAAACCACCAGTTTTGTGTATCTGAACAAAATTTACAGATCTCAATAAATTGATAATAAGTTCTCTATACACCGCTTCTTAGAGATCATTATACCTATGGCCCTTGCCCTTTATTAGTCAAGTGAAATAAGTTAACACGAGAGTTTACAGTTTACACACGATTCATTCTGTTACTCAGTTACTGACGGTACCATACCGTGCTAATGATGCGGTTGGCGGTGTTAGTGTCAATACCCTGGTCACTCATCTGCTCTTTAGCCTCAGTGTACAAGCTGTCAGATACCTGGCGCAATGCCAATTCCACACCGTGGACCAGCTCTGTGAATGCAAGTTGGGTTATTAATCAGTTATAACAATGAAAAAGTTACAATCTTATGTTATCACTCTTATGTTACGGGAAATCTCCCCAAAATTCATAACAAAGTAAAAGACCTATGCCGATGCCTGGCAAACTCTGCCGGTGTCTACCTTGCAGGGACTCTAGATGCTCCTCCTTGGGGCATACCATACTCTGTTTCTGAACCATGAGGAACTCGTCTACCCTCGGGCAGATGAAGAAGCTGTTATCTTGCCGGGGTGGAGGAGGGGGGACGTGTGGGCGGGGTGGGGGTGCTGGCTCCGGTAAACCCATCTGGGAGTGTAATCACTTTATTATTAGACTAGGATAAGATACTCGTCATAAGATACTCGTCATAATATGCTCGTCATAAGATACTCGTCATGTGACTTCTAATTTCTAACCTAACTTCTGAAAAGAAATCAGATAGCAAATCGCACGCCATGACGTACAGAAAAATGAGAGAATCCCAAATTTTGATGGGGATTCGTGGGCAAGATCAAAGTAAAAACTTCCCGAGTCTTCTAAATTTACGAAGTTCATGTCATTATCATTTGTGTGATTTTATCATGATTCGTGAATGATCCCAGCAGCTGGCTGTATGTATAACGGCATAACGCTTCACCTTTTTACAGTGCTCCTTCTCGAGCTTGACTCGTTCCTCATATTCTGCATTGTGTTTCTGTTTGAGGGCCTCGTACTGCTGCCAATTCCTTGCTTCTGCCCACTCGTGCCACTCCTAGAACAGGGAGAATATGAGGGTATTATAGACAGTCACTGACTGAGATGGAACAAAAACACATTGAGGTGAAGACTGGGGTGGCTACACTCTCTGAGTCGGAAAGAAGTGTGGTGATTTACTCTCTGAGTCGGAAATTAAGACATGCGACCGTCAGAGAATGCTATTGTTGTGCTCGAGATCTTTTTCGTGTTATTGATTCCAATGGCAGTGCTGTGGATTCGAAAATTACCCGCCTCACACTAACCTCCTCCGCCCTCCATCGGCTCTGTTCCCAGATGTGGCGCCGACTCTCGACCATGTTGCGCCGCCGTTCTGTTTCCTCCGCCCGGCGCCGTGCTTTCTGTTCCGCTATCTTCTCCCTCTTACTCGGCTGTATCTCTACCTGTCGTGTGTGAGTGTGTGTGTGTGTGTGGTCACTGTGTNGTGTGTGTGTGTGTGTGTGTGTACTGTGTGTGTGCGTGTGTGTCACGTGACTACTGAGCTCGAGTAATAAGGTAGTGATACGTGTTGCTTTGAGTTATAGCGCATTTGACTAAGAGCTAGACATGTAAGTCCTCGAGCGAACGTTATGTTCCAATCGCCAGCTACCTTTAGCGTTGGATCGTATAACTTCTTGTAATTTAACCGATGTCGTCTCCCTTTGAGATGTAACTCTTTTGCCAGGTCATCATTGAACGTGCAGTCGCACATCGTGCAGTGGTATATCACCTGAATACCCGACAATACCAGAATGACTCCTTGTATTCCAGTATAATAGTATGGTCATTGCTCAGATGGACACATATGTTTAAAAATCCAATGTCTCGCACCTTGGACGACTTGGCAGCATCATTCTTCGTCTCAATGAGATCCCGTCCCACAATTGGAACCTCGGGTTTGGGTTCCGTGTCCCCTGTTATTTCGGGAGGGGGGATCTCTTTGCCAAGTTCCTTGTATAACTTGGCAGCTTTCTTGTGTTTTATTCCTGTGACATATGACGTGAGCATAATGTGCAGAACACGCAGACATACAAACCACTCAGTCAAAAATATCGAGAATGTGTGATGATATTGAGGAATGTGTGATGATATAGAGAAGTATTTCCAGCTGCCGCCACTCACCTGTTATATGAGCATCGAATGTCTCTTTCCCCGTACAAGTGACGTCACACAGGACACATTTGTACGACGCCCCAGCAGCTGAGGATGAAGCGGCCTCCGCCTGCTTCTCCTGCTCTCGGAGTGCAACACGCTTCTTGTGACGTTGTCCCTCAATGTGGTCCTTGTATGTCTTGCTACTCGCACATGACACCTGAATAATATGGTGTTAGTCGGGAACGTGGTGGCCACATTAAGTCTTTGTCTTTAAGCTTATGAGTGAGCTGATGCATGGAGTATTCCGTTCATTATTGAATGAGATTTGAAAACTTGGCATCTATAAGTTAATATAAGCATCGACTGACAGAGATTGCCGAAACAACCTACCTTGCATATTTCACAAAGATGATTGTGAAGGTGTAACGTCTTCTGGAACTGTATTTTACACGTAACAACGTTTCTTTTGAAAACGTTTTGCGGACTAGAAGACATATCACTGCTGTTATGGTGGTTGCTGTGGTTGCCATGGTGACCACCTGACGACCGACCGTGGTGTCTGTTCTCCTTGTTGAGGGACATTGCTGACACACGCGAGTGAGATGACATGTGGGGCGATGGTTTGGGAGGGAGCGAGGAGGGGGGAGGGGCAGGTGGTGGTTGAGAAAACGAGGACTGTACTTGTAGAGCGTCCAGATCTGAGGAGAAGAAGTCGTCATTTCCAAAAATCAAGTCTCTAAACCGTGTATCGTATCCCATTTGAATGCAGACTTACGCGAGTAAGCAGAGCTTGGTAGATGCTGGGGAGGAGGGGGAGGGGGTGGTGGGGGAGGCGGGGACAGGGAAATCTGAGCTGCCGTCAACTGTTGTTTGGTCGGGAGTAGGTGCTGTACTTGCTGCGGCTGTACCTGAATTAAGGACTGAAATCATCATTCATCACGTCCTGGTATGGCTGTACCCTGTATCGTAGTACTTCAGGTATCACTTGTCATGAGACTCACGTTCGTCTGAATCCTAGCTCCACTTGACGGCATGCCATACCCATCAACAATGTCATGTTTCTGCTGGAAACCGCTAATGTGCTGTGCGGCTGCAGCAGCTTGTTGCTGCTGTTGTACAGCTGCCGCTTGTTGCTGTTGTACTGCTGCTGCCTGCTGGTGTGCTGCAGCGGCTTGTTGTATAGCTGCTTGCTGTTGGGCCACTTGCTGGATAGCCGCTTGCTGTTGAGCAGCTTGTTGAGCTTGTTGTGCGGCCTGCTGTTGTGCGGCCTGTACTTGCACCACAGCCGCAGCATTTGCTAATTGCTGTTCATTGGCAAGTTGTTGGTCGTACACTTGTTTACAGAACTGAGCAGCAGCGATATGATCGTATGCTGTGGCTGATTGGACACTGGCTACTGGTGTTTGGAGTTGAGAATTGTAGTTAGCAGCACCATATGGGGGTGACTGGAACCTGGGGAACAGGCAAGTAGACGTTTTATTGAATAAAATGCCATCTTGCACATTGTCATCCAAACTGTATGATACCTAACAAAAATAACAATATTTTAGAATTGAAATGGATAGTGGATACTGAGATATCAGATCATAACATACCCTCTCTGCAATGAAGCTGCAGCTAATTGTGCCTGGGCTGCAGTGAGGGATGTGCTGGCTTGGAGATGGGACTGACTGGTATTATAACTGTTGTATAGACCACTGGAACTGTGAGCCTGATCAATGAGGACGTGAATCAGTACCTATTGCTATAAATAGGAGTGACCCGAGTGCAAGGTGAAGAGTGAAGAGCAACCCAATACCTGTCCGTATGGGAGGGAAGTGGCTGGGTTACTGTAATAAGCAGCTGAATACTGGGGAGCAGCTGCACTGGGACTCGCATAGGACGCTAACATGGCTGTGCCACTGAACGGCTTGGAGCTTTCATAGGAGGAATAGGCCACTCCTGGTGTTGCACTCACTGCTGAGTAGTCATTGATATTCATTATTAAATTCATGATATTTACATAAAGAAGTCCGACGTTGAAAATATAGATACCTTGAACACCAAGGGTAGGTGATGTACTGTATGCGGGCTGAACACTGGCTGGATAAGCTCCCGTCCCATAGGGATGATAAGGGGCGCTCACATTACTTGCCATACAACGATTATCAACTTTTTGCTAAAACCTACGGTATAATAAGTGAAAACCTCTCGTATTAACGTCACATTAAAAGACATATGTCCGGCTAAAGGGTTCATAAAATCGATGCAAAGCATACCTAGGTATTACAGTACCAATGATATCTTCAACTTTGAGTTGAATCATATAGGGTGGGGTGGGGCAATCGTGGACAGAGGCTATNGGCCTATTAAATATTGTAGCAGCAATGATTGTCTACAGTTAGACAGCAGATTATTGCTATTTAGGATGCTGCTTTTACTTTTTGAAAAGCATGTACTAAGAATAGACATAAATCCCAGCAAATTAGATGGTAGGTGCATTACAAAGTTAAAATAAAGTAATGATAATATGAACCATCTTGCGAAAAAAGTTCACGTTCAATAAGTGATAAACATCGTTGATACTTATTACTTATGATCTATTGGATTTGTAATATCAACGTGTTAGGTAACCCAATAGCTTACCATCACAAGCAGGATTGTATATTATCTATATTGAACCCCCTCTGTAAATTTCATGAGAATTGAAACGGCCTATTTGAATGTTAATGGTACGGAAATCAAGACATCACATTCACAATGTAGTATGTACCTAATAGGTACGAAAATCATTCAAATGTCATGAATTTAACAACTTCAAAAAACCCTTATAACAGAAAATAGAAACGAAAAGGGTCCAAGTGACGCCTTATACCAAGCTTTGCTAAGAATGCCTAGAACAATGACTGTAAACCAGTAAACCAAAAATGAAGTCTAAATAAATTTTAAGTCAGTCTGATACGAGGTTTCTCTCGCAGAGTTTAGAATACGCAGCTTTGTACATATTGAGTGCTTCCTTCGGGAGGATATACTTGCATTTCAAGGGTGTGGGGAGTCTCACTTTGGTTGTTTGAAGATCTGACAAGAAGCAATACTTTACCTTAGGGAAGTCGTCATATTGCAGCTTAAGGATTGCAAGAGATCTTTTGTGCTTTTTTGAGCCTTCATGGCCACCAAAGGTATTTCCTTCGAAAGTAAGCATGAAAAAATCTTTGCAGATGATGCACCAGATAAGAGAAAATCTAGGAATATGCCCCAGGAGTTTGAAACGCCATGTGCCATCCATCCAACAATGAAAATCTGAATTAACATGCCTTTTATATTTTTCTGGGGGGAGATTATACTCTTGGCATAAAGCACATGTTACTGTTCCAGGGATTGGATTCGGTGGCGAATTGAATGCATCTATTGCTGATCTTGCATTAAAGCCCTCAAGGCTGTCTTCATCTTCAGACTGTTTCCTCCCACGCAGAGGTACATTATTTGCAACCGTCTTCAAACTGCGCGTTTTATGTTTTAAGTACTTTGTAATGAGATTAATCTGACGTTCATCAACTTCGTTCAAGTCAACTTCAAGATTTTCAGACAATTGTATTATTTGTTTTTTGTCTTTTTCTTTTTCTTCTTCTTCTTTCGAACTAATATCCGGATGCTTGTCTTTAGGAGGGGATGCTACCCAGTTTGATTTGTACAACTGAGCCGTCCTGGAGAACACTTCACTGTAACTATTTCTCCTCTCTTTTGAATATGTAGCTGTACTGTGAGAAGAACTTTGGTGATCTATTCGAGCCGGTGAAACTGTTTGTAGATCCCTGGGTCCTCGGAACTCTTGCTGAGGTTCACTTTGAATGGGGATAAGACTCGAAATCATTTGTTTAGTAGCTACCAGTTCCTTTGAAGCCTTTTCTTTGATTTGGCTCATTATTTTGGCAACATCCGAGAGTTGCGGAACCCTTGCTGGATGACTGAATTCCTCTGTATCTGGCCTGCTACGACCTTGTTGATAAGTTTCTCTCCTATTAAGCGGGTGGTCATGTCTGTAATGGACGTCCTGAGGTTCACTATAAGGATCTCTTTGAAAACGATTAGTGCTACACCGATTAGTATGGTGCGGATATTCTGAAAAATATTGGGCATTGAAATGCTGATTTGTCCGCCGCCCTCCATGATTTGGCTTAGATGTATCGTACATAAAATCCTTTTCTTGTTGAATGAATGCAGGCACTTGACGATACTTGTTGTAATCAAAAGACGGGCCAGCTCCTGTATGACCAAAATTAACAGTACATTGCCTTTGTTTTCCTTTTGGTACACCTTCAAAGGTTCTTCTTGAAGATCCATGATTCCCCATATGATAAAATTGACCATATTCTTCGTTTGGATATTGAGAAAAACTGGTTACCTGTTCAGATCTTATAACAGTCCTGGATATACTTGAGGAATTCTGGGAAAGACTCCCAACATCATTTTGAGAAAATATGCTGACTTTGCTGCGATTGGATTGTATATCAAATCCGTGAGATTGTTTCGTTCTTTTGGCATTGTGATGAGCATACAACACGTCATCATCGACTTCAGTGGAGGAAGAAAAAGCAGATCGATCAATACTGTGATTAAATCTTCTGGAGAACTTCTTCACCTCAAACGTGTTGTCTGACATTTAATTCTTCATGAATTCAAATGGAGCAGTCTAAACGGTAGACACCTGTTCATGTACTCTTTCACACAACTATAGGTACATATTTTACTTAATAAGTTAATAGCATTATCAAAACACGAGGAAGAAAGTAGGGAAGTGAGAAAGGAATCAAGGGAGTAGAAAGTTTTGATCAAGCTTCCTGCAACAGTACCTACGTCCTGCAACCACTGTACTTATAATCATTAGGTAACAAACACAGTGGTCAGAATAAGAGTCAGTAAGACAATGAAAAGATGTAAATTGTAAATATGACCATCATCATATATCATTCATCATAGGTATATCACTATATCATTCATAAACAGATCAATAATGCTGACTATACCAAAATACGAAGCTCCAGCAAAACGACCAAAATCATTTCGAATTTTCAAATACCCAACCGAACCAAGCAATTCTTCCATTACTATTTACTATACCGGTCTCTTGGTATTTGAAATGGATTCTATAAATTGCCCTTGCTTTTTGAATGTTTCATTAAATGTCATTGATACCCCTGTCAATAGAATAGTATCGCAGAGTTTCTGATAATGTTCATCAGACATTACATGCTGCAAACCACTCTCTATGTTTGTCCATTTGAAGTTTGATTGACAAATATTGCACCAAACAACAGACTTGTTTGGAAACTTATTCATCATTGATTTATGCAGTCCACAGAATTCACAGCCCAATATTCTGCAACAGCAAGAACCCTGTAACTCATGAGGATGAAATAATCCAGTAATTTCATATGGGGGGTTTAAAACTTTAAGAAATTTTATAGGAATTTTTCTGTTCTCCATAATAAACTTTTTGATGTTTTCAATATGACAGTTGGTATGACCATGAGCAAGATGAAAGTTGAAAATGTCAGGGTTGAAAGGAAACTTTACATCACAAAGTGTACACTGAATCTCTGCATCAGTGCAATCAAAGATAATGCCTCGACCTTTTATATCACACTGAGTAGACATCCAATTTTGTATACTGCGCCCCATATACTGCGAATGAAAGGACTCAAAATGTCTTTGCCAGTGATAATGATCAACAAAATGCTTTGAGTCAGAACATAACGAGCAGCACCACATGGCATTTATAATGCCAGCAACTGGAGGCACAGAAATTGATTCAGAGTTCAGAGGATGATTTGTCAGCATGTGCGTGTCTTTTTCCTGCCAGCTGTCGAAAGCTGCATTACATAGAGTGCACTTGCGCGGATCCTCAGGTTGATTGGCATGGTGAGCACCATTGTGAAGATCTATCTGCGACCAAGATTCAAACTGCATTCGACATGAGTCACACCTCATCTGCCGTTTATACATGAAATTGTCTATTATGTTTTTATGTGGATCCAACTCTGACTTACCATCTAATTCTTGCAGATCATTCAACTTAAGAAATAAAGTCGAGACTAATTCTTTGAGTTCTTCCTTTGCTGCTTTTAGTTCTTCATCGACTTCATTTATTCCACAAGCCATACCCAGCTTCTTTAGCTACCTATAATTTGTTTTAAGAAAGTTTACATTTGTTTTAAAAGTTTACATTACCTTTTATAATACTATGTTATCAATATTATGCACAGTAGTCAATAGTGGAGTGACATTAATCTATTGATATACCCAAATCTACGACAATACTTTCAGAACTAGAATAGGTATCGATATGCTAAATAAATTACCACTTCTACCTAAAGAGAGTATTCAACTTGTAAAACATAAATTGCAAATTTTTTTTCATTATTATTATTGCATTCTTCATCACTACCCTTCTTCTCAACAAGTAGATTTTTGAAACACCCTATTGTTATGCAGTTTCTTGGTTATGTCAAAATATTAAACCCACCTTAATTCAAAAGATTCTACAGTCATTTTTATTGATGAATGATGATGCAGCAAAAATGAATTAGAAAATAAATCAAAAATCTTTTTTAGATGCAAGAAATATACGAACATCAGGTGGGACATAACCATCTCTTGCAAGTCTTTGTCGCCATTTCTGGATATGATATTGGGAAGCAGCATGCTTCTTTATGTCAGTGTAATGATGCCCAATGCTAGTTTCAAAACTTGATTTGCATAGTCGGCAAAATATCGATTTTGTTTGGGGTGGTATGACACTGGAGAAAATGCAAGGTGATGTATCACAGTATTTGCAAAGTGCGGATCTGCAGCAACAACTCAGAATAAACTCATGAGGATGGTACAAAACAAAGTCCTCCTTATTCTTAATTTCTTCCATCATTTCTGGGTGAAATTTCATTTGAATCAGTTCTAAGAATAGAGGAAAACCTTTTGTATGTTCAGACTGAGCAAGAAATTCTTTAACCTTATTCCGGTGGTGGTTAGTCCTCATGTGGTTTTCAATACTAATAAAAATCGAACAATTCTTTATCTTTGAAACAGGATGCAAACATATTCTACAAAATAGAAAGCTCTTGCCATTGTCAATATCACTAATAATTTGACACGAAATCCGACAATGGGGACTTGCCCTATCCATTTGTAGAACAGGAACACTTTGCCAACTGTTCATATCATGATACCACTGATGGGCGAGCTTCATATGGCTAGAGAAAGAAAGTTTTTGAATATGATCACCGCATTTCAAACAGCACACCAATGATGAGTCTTTGACTTCCGATATCTTTCTTGTGTACTCTTGTGAAGATACTAGATTATGTGTCTGTGAAACATCAGTGAGATTATGATCATAGGTCTCCACCAGGTTAAGCTGTCGCCACAAGGAATAGAGGTGATACTTCAATTCATTTTGAAGACATGTGAGGAGTCTCAGATCAATTACACGAGGTTCTAATTCATCCGAGTCTTTTTCATCTGAGTTGTGAGGCTCAATTATTGGGTGGTCTTCTTTCTCCATTGCTAGAGATGGCATTATGTGCGAAAACGTCTCGTATCAATGGGCATTGAAATACATGATATGACTTACTGGATGTGATATTATGATATAATTCTGTTTCATCAATCTATTATAGACAGAAACGGGAGAAAAATTCTGAGAACTCGTAAAAAAGAACACAAATAGATTTACTGTATAACATTTAAATTAAAAAGAATACAAGATACCAATAGGTACCAAATACCTGCTGTGTGGAAGAGGGATCTTTTGGTAAGTTTGATGATAAATAGGACGAGTACCTAGTGTTGTAACAACGTTCTACTAATTTACTGTACCAATAAAAACTGTACCAATAAAAACTCTTCGTTTTATTGCTGAAATGTTCGTTACACTTACTCACTTATAAAGTTATAACACTACTTGTCTTACGGCATACCATACTTAAGTATGAAACGAACCGCCATTTTTCAAAATAAGATGAGGGTAAGTAAAGCAAACGGCATTTCTTATTCATACTTATTAGATGGCAGGCTTTCTTGATGAACAGTTCTATCAAACAGTTTTCTTGAAGAAGTCACATCATCTATGCAGTCTCTACTG
Organism: Beroe ovata; assembly: GCA_946803715.1. Classification (NCBI taxonomy): domain Eukaryota; kingdom Metazoa; phylum Ctenophora; class Nuda; order Beroida; family Beroidae; genus Beroe; species Beroe ovata. Next base: position 44,400 of record CAMPET010000101.1, read on the forward strand.
ATGCTGCTTGATATGAAGCACTGATGCCTGGTTGCGACCTCATACATGGAGTATTGTTCAAGACTATTCTCATCCATTAACAGCAGCGACTTTTGCCAACAAATCTTATACTCCTTTCCATCCAACATAAAGACTTCTGAAAGTCCACTGAACTGACAATCTTCAATTGGCTTAATTATTGTCCTAGAGCCACCACAAAACGTGAGCACTTTCACTCTAACTGTTTTGTCAGGTTGCACAACAATTTCGAGAATACTGTTAGAATTTTGTTTGTGGTACTTCCTGTTAAGAAGCACTGCAGAAAATGCGACTGAGACTAATGTAACCACATCAAAAAGGAATAAATCTGATGATACTACTAAAGCACCAAGGTTACCAAGTGCAAAATAGTGCCATAGGAATACTACCTGCTTAGCAAACATATCACGTCGTGTTTGAGAGTAAACTTTCATGAAAAGTATCTCATTTTTGGCCAAATCAACCTTACCAATCCCGTAATTCCTTCTTCTGTAAAGGTAAGATAGAACAGACGAGAATTTCAATTTGTCACTCGTAATTCCAGATTCAACTGTTTCCAAATGATGCTTTCCATCTCTCTGATTGAGTGAAACTTCACTTCTCCTAAGGCTTGAAATCGATCTAACCAAATATCGAGAAACATGTCGTAGCATGATCATGACAAGAAATAATTCATGGTCCTACTCCATAATTCCTTAGATTTGATAAATCAGCCTGAAGGTGATGAATATGCATTAATAAATCAACAACGTTCTTTTTTTTAACTTCATTAAATTTTGAATTTAACTTGCAAAAGAGGGAACTCAATTCGCTAGAATATACTTTTTACAGAAGTACCTATGATATGGAAAGAAATGTATTAAATGTTGAAAATAACTTTCCCTATAATCAGTCCTAACGGTACTGGGCCATATTCTCGCGAGTCTAATGATTCTGCTTTGTTGTCTCCCTCAAGCCAGCAGTAACCTGATGGAACCGACAATTTCCCATCATAAGCCTTCTTTTCAACGTATTTTCCAGGATGTTCAGAGTCTATTTCGATAAATTGTCCTGCAAGCCCACCAATTCGTTTGACAATGTACTTATCTGAATGTTCCGGATCATGACAAAGCACAATATCTTTTGGCTTTAATTTAGTCACTGGTGTAACCAGGTCTACAATAGCAATTGCTTTCGAGTCAAGAGTAGGAGTCATACTATCACCAGTTATGCTCGCAAAAGTAAGCAGTCGAGTCGAGGTTAGATAAGATGCCAAGCAGAACCCAACAGTCTTGAAAGCAATGTCTCTACGACAATAGTTGAGGTATCTAATTGCCCTTTTGCCGACATGAACTGCTGTCTGTGTGGCCATGACACTATAATAAAGGTGGGTTATAAGAATATCATAATATTCACCAAATACCTTCTGTAGCCATATCCAGTGTCAATTCTTCAATTAAAACGCAGAAAAGATGATATAGGACATAGTTACCTAACAGCCACTTGAGCTACCTATATTCCACCCCGTTAACTAAACCTTCTATCTTGTATATTTGGGTCACCACTTCTGAACCAACCATGACAAAAATTTGCAAAATAAGGAGATAAGATAAGAAACAAAATATTTTAATGGTATCTTTATAACAATATCATAACTCTCACCAACAGATTGATCAAATATTATGATCGGTTCAATTCTATGAAATGCTTTAGTAACCAAGACTAGGTAATAACTTAGCAGTTATGAGTAGCATTCAATATAAGACTACTCAGATTTGCACAAACGATTCTCATCCATTACGAGAATGTACACATGAAATAAATTGGAACAGTTACTTGAGGCATACCAACCTACCCATTGCTAAAGACTCATTTGCGAATGATGCGTTGGTCGTAAAAATACTCTGGATGCATCGAATTCCTGAGTTGAGATGGCACTGGAACGAAGCTATTGCGAAAGTTCATTGACAACTCTTCCCACATACACCATTCGTGTCGAGGTGGGTGATCAAAGATTTCACTAAATTTCTTGCAGTTGATTTTGTGCCTCTTACCACGCATGTGCTCCTCAAACACAGCACTGGATTGTAGTCTGACAATGTCCCAGCACAAAATACAGAATATACTTAGGGGATATCTGTTTTTAGGGATAATGAGTGGTGGCCTCGGATTGAACTTCCACCAATCCCCATTTACGAAGCAATGCATTTCTGTTTTACAATGCAGATCTCTCAACATGGTAGTAGGGAACTCTAGCTTACAGTCCTTACAATATAAACTCAATTTGACATGTTTTGTCTTAACAGAGGGTATTTTCCGATAAGTTTGAAATTCATCAGCATCTTTATTTCTGGAATTAGACATTATCAGTTCATTTGCTTTATCAAGAATCCTTGTTCCATCCTCGAATGACGAAATTTTCGGGGATGTGGACTGACTATTTTCTTGATCTGGAGATTGAGAGACTGTTTGCTGAGCTATAGAAGAAATGATTTGTTTAACATCAGGCTCAGATAAAATCTCTTGAATAAAATTGCTGATAGCATCTGTATTACTATTAGATGAGGATGATGAAGGCTCACTCACTGCAATGATCTTCTTGTTCAATGCAATGTTTTTAGAGAGGTTGCTTTTTTGAGGAACCAACTTCCTCTTAGCTTTTGATATTGGGTTGTGAGTCGCGACTTTCTTAATTGTAGACTTGGATGCAGCTTTTTCACTTGAAATGGAAGATGGGAGGGCTTTCCTACTTCCAACAGCTGTACCTTTAATCCTCGAATCCGACACCACTGTCTCATTCCTTTCAATAGAATTTTTGGAGCCCATCAAAACTCTCTTTTTATGGACTGGTGGTCCCAATCTATCAGATAAACATTTACCTGGCCTTGAGCTGGCATCCCTATTCTTGGGGACAACATTTAAAGAAGATTTTTCTCTTTCCCTTTCTAATGACGTGCTTCTCCTCATTCTTGAAGACATGGCCTTGGAGGAAGAATCTATATTGGAGTATTGAGGATCTCTTGACTGTTGTGATCTATGACTTATAGATAATGCGCTGGCGACTGTGTTTTGATAGATGCTCTTCTTATCTCTTAGCTGTTGGGCAGTTAATTTCTTCGTCCCCTCTACACTTACCTTACAGTGTTGCTGATCTCTTATTTGCTGGGCAGTATATTTCACTCCATTTACATAATTATCCTTGGTCTTTCCAAGAGTCTTTGACATTTGTACATGACTATCTGCGATGTGTTTGTTATTATGGTCACTGTGATAACTGCTATAACTGCTCTTATTTACGCCCTTTTCATTCATTCCCCATTTCAATTTTGGGCGCCTGATATCAGGTGAATGAGCAGATCTTGCGAGGTTTTTCCTTTTTCTTGAGGAATCGAATTCATTGTCAGAGTTATCATCTCGAAAAGACAGTGATCTCCGCAGACCAGTTGCACTATCTTGGTGAACAGTTCGCTTCAGAGAGGTATCGTAATTTGTTCCATAATTACTATCATCAACACCTGAATCATCAATATTTTCTGAATCTTTTGAAACATGAATCACCAATTCACCATATCCTGAATCTTTTATCTCTCTCCCTGGTTCAGGTGGTATTTCATCAAATGGAACTTCTTCACATTCATAAAGAAAACTGTCTTTATGAGAACTATAGGTCATGCCTGTTCATAATTAATGCCTGATGAAAGGTAGAAGATTGAATAGAAATGCTCAACGTTATGGAGAGTGGTATTTTGGGGAAGAGTCCCAAGTGTTTTAAATCACGTGACAGAATTTCTCAATTTTCATTGGTTGCATTCATGTTTCAGTGATCAATGGCTGTCACGCGACTACAAAAAACTGGAATCCCTCCCCAAAACTACCACTATCAATTAATTACTAGCGTATTTTTTGTACCAAATTATCATAAAAAAACAGAAATTAGGAATAATCAGAGGAAAAATTAAAATGATTTGTATTACACCTGTCTGATCTCAAAACAACTTAAAATGAGAAGTTTATACCTATGTGGACAATCAACATCTTTTAAGAATAACTAGGTCGTTAATGCGTTACCCATCATTATATCAAAATACACTAGAAATATCTGATACAACCAATAAACAAAAATCAGAAATCGAAGATATCCATTCAGATCATCTTTTTCGCTTCTTTCGAGATTTACCCAGACTAGAACTGTCTCCGGCATTCCCTGTCTTAAAAACTTCTTGTGCCAACCTCTTACTGCTGTTTATATTATCATAACTTGATACCGCCTGTATGTTGTATCTGTTCAATATTGTTCGGATTGGCGACTGCAAATCAGTAATCTTAAGAGAACATAGTTGCTTTTCATGGTAGAATGGACAAATATCATGTGAAAGATGATTTAGCGTCTTCTTAAGCCCCTTTTCTGGGATGACAGGAATAATTGATTCATAATTCGATCCTTGAGGAACCTTGAGCTCGTCACTGATCCGCTTCCTTGCTTTTGCAATTACTTTATTCCAGAACATTTCAAAGCTAAATGCCCTTTTAAGCAATTTAATCAATTGCTCTTCATGCTCAGGATGCATAAGCCATGCTATTGCTTTATTCTTCTTGTCTAAGTCGGGAATAAATTGGAACACATGAGCAAGAATGGATATAATTGGTCCTTCAAAGACGAGCAACCTTTTCTTTGGTAAATGGTGCTCTTGATTTCCATCCACTATGGACAGACTAAAATTCAATTTATTGTGCAATTTTGCCCTTTTTCGGTTTGCCAAATGATTGATGACAATGTCATTTAGACATGTCATATAAAAACTATGCTCCTGTTTGCTTTGGATCTTGTCTTTCAAGACTCCAATATGATAAGCAATCGACTTTGATTCAGTGAGTTCGTCTTCTTGAGAGGGTGCTGGAACACCATTGCAATTTTTACCATATTCATCCGTTATGGCTTTTGGGGGTGAGGCCCAAGGAATATCGTAGTTGTCTTTTTCAACCCAGTCAATGTTGGGATCATTTTCTTCACTCGAAACATGAATGCCTTCGAGTTCCATCCAGCCATTCTGATAGAAGTATCTCGTGATCTAACATTGATTTTCTTTACGGGAACGAAGTGTAGAACTGACTGTGAAGCTGTCATTTGGCAAATTCGTGGCAAAGCTGTGTAGTAGGTATCTGGCTCAACGTACAGACAAAACTACTGAAATTGAATTAACCAAAATATTATCAATAACTAACTATTCAATAATCAAATGACAAAACTCCAAGATCAATGTAATCATATGTAAGGTAAATCCTTAGTCTTCGAGCTCACATCAATCATAGGGATGGTCATGGTATCAGGTCCTTTTTTTCTACATAACAGATTGTAGATCATAAATCCAAACTTGTTTGTAATAAAGTGATGCGTAATACTCTTGAGTTGAAAACATCAATAAATTTCATAGATCAACCTGATAATCCACCAATGAAAAAAGAAAAAATCTGCATTCAACCAACCTACTAACTGCAAAGGAGCACTGAGAGAACAAACTGAAAGTTATTTCGGTTGGCATAGTAATGAGGAACTATTAACCTATTAATAAAAGAACATAGAGAAAGCAAAGGGTGTGGCAGATAAAAATAAGACTCTCTTTGCACTGCCTGTTCAGTGTTTGACTGTGCGTAAAGATCTAATCTAAGTATCATATTCGTCCTTGAGAATCACTTATCACGCAACTGAGGACATGACCATAAATTTTGGCTCACAAATAAGACGTGTTGTTTGGGTTACACATTTTTCTTATATGCTGAGGCCAATCAAAGCCATTTGAAGAAGACTTTGGGAGCAAATATTCTACTGATGCAACATTTTCCCACAAACACCATTCATAAGCTGGAACAGTATTGAAACATTCCTTCCAACAAGACAAATTAAATCTATGATGAGAGCTCTTTAAGTGAGTGAGGAGAGATTCATTAGCATCCATACTGTGTTTTTCAAAGCAAACAATGCACCAAACTATTGTTTGAGATCTTTTTAGATCATTGAATATTGCAATATGCTTTGGTGGAACTGGATTCTTGAGCCACCATTTTCCAGTAACAATTTGATGAATGTAAGAGTTTTCATGGCTTTTCATTTCACTGATGCTCTCAAACTGCTCCTTACAGTGAGTGCAAAACATTGCCATTGATCCGCCAGTTTTTTCAGTTGGGAATGGCAATAACCGACCAGTATCATTTAAAAGGTATTTGATCTGATAATCAATCAATAGCATTGAATTCCCGTACTGGTTGTCATTCACAACATTAAACTCAACATTGTTCTTTTCGAATACTTCTTTGATGTAAGAACCTAACAATGATTGATATTTTTTGCCATCATCTATAGAATCAAGGGAAGTTTGGCTTTCGTCTTTCATTGGTTTTGTCTCACATACTTCCATTGGTCTTCTTTGATTTTTAGAAGAACAATCAATAGAAACATTGTCACCGATTTTGTAATTTTTCAATACAGCTTTGGTAAGTTGTTGTTTTACAAGCATTTTTACAATCTCCTTACGTTCGTTGCCTGGTACCATTGAAGAAATCGCATATTTCACATCAGGACTAATCAGAACTTTCGAGACAGCGCTTTTCAATACTCTAGCTACTGATTCCTCTCCGAAGGGAGCATATTGTGAGGATGAGGAGGGATCATTTTCTTCCACCAAAGAGTTTTGTCCTTTTGATTGACTTAGCTTGCGTTTACGAGAATAAGTGGGTACAGAAGAATAAGTAGAAGCAGAGTGGAAATCAGCTGAACCATCTTTATCAGTGGATACGACTTCTTCCTTCCAAATAGTACTATTCATAGTTTCATAGATACCGAGCATAAACTGCAAAACCAGAACCATAAGGTAGGTACTTGAGAACATCAGGTAGTTGGCAGGATTCATATAAAAGTATAACAGAATATTTAACGAACAGGAACAGCTGCAACTTAGTAACATAAAATCAAGTTAAGACTACCTACGTTCGAGATATGATGTAACATCTACTATTCAGGTATCAATACCTCAATACAATAAACTGCACATGATAAAGATAAGCACCTACAACTCATTTGCACAACTGTGGTGATGCATTGGAATGTTTCAAATGCATTGGAATGTGTCATTGGAATGCATCGGAATGTGTCAAATGTCAATTCCGTCGAACCAAAGTTTTCATAATATCCGATGGATGTCGCAACTGTTTTGATTGTTGCTCTGAATCAGCATTTTTATTACGCCCTATGCCATTATTAGTCATATTAGTTACTGGATAATCAAAAGATTGAGAGTCATAAAAATTGAGTGGCGCATTGTCCATAGACTTGTCTTTTGACTCTAGATTTGTTGTAACTAAATCTTTTTTCTTTGTGATAACGGTGGAGTTTAAAGAACCGCTGGACAAACTTGAGGATGCTGAAACTAAAACATGTCCCCGAATGACTGGGAGCACAGGTTGGCGGTCAAGCTTGTACAACTCAGCTTGATTGTTGCTATACAGAGGGGCAGGGGGCAAAGGCTGTCTTAAACCTGGTTGAACTGCACTGTGATCCAAAATAGGGGTCACTAACATAGAATTGGAACTAAAATGATTTTGATGTAACCCTAATGGACTACTATGCATTGGAGGATTGTTCAGTAAAGACTGGCATGAAGAAAAAGCACGAGACTGGGGTGGCATTGGCGGCATTGGTCCAGGAGGCATGGGTCCTGGTAGTATGAAATCAGTATCAAGAGAGTCAAATCTTGAGGGTTTCAGGTGAGTGCTGCATGGATCAAGAAGCTGAGTTTTACTCGGCAGATCTTCCTGTGGTTTATGACAAATTTGACAAAATGCTGGCGAGGAAGTTACCAAAAAAACGGCATCACAGTGAATACATTTTTCAAATGTCTTGGTCTTTTTCATTTTCCCTTTCATGGGAGGTTTAGTTATGTTCTCTGGAACTATTTTTTCACTGATATCGACATTGAGCATGTCTTTAATCTCGGATGTTGACTTAGTTGACAATATTTGTTTGACAATGCTGTCGACAGAGAATTGAAATTTCTCTTCCAGAGACTGCTTGAAATTCATCATAGCGTGATCATGAGTTTCTAATGAAGACTTTGGATACTTTTTTTTGCATGGTGAAGTGGACCCTGAAATTGATGCTTCATCTACTTTCTCCACAAAGGATTCCCTTTTGTGATCATTCTTGATATGTATTTCAATATCAAGGTTATTTTTCTTATAGTACGAGGTCTTGCTGCTTTCCTTTTTCTTCTCTTCATTCTCTGACTTCCGATCTGCTGATGTCTTTGGGCTCCTTGACTTTGACTTTGAAATTGATCTTTGGTACCGTTCATATTTGTCTTTAAATTTTTCATATGACCTAGATCTCATATATTTTTTCTTGGATCTGGACCTCCTCCGGTCACGTGACCTATAATAAGAGCGAGATTCATGGTGGGAGCTCTTTCTCTTATTTTTGATTTCTCTGTAATAACTCCCACTGCTACCTGATCTTCTTCTAATGTTCTTTTTCCGTGATCGGTTAATCTTTTCTCTGAGATCACCTGTTATTTCGCTTGCCTCCTCCATTTCTATGCCATCTATATCATCATCAGAAAAACGACTTCTCAACAAGACAGCTGAATCCTTAGCAGGCGATTCGGATTCTAAAAAATCAGCATCATCTAGTACGCACGAGGGCTCCAATTCATCAATGACTGATGCAGATCCATGATTGGCACAAAAGGGGTTAGAAGAATCCATTAATATAAACCTGAATTATATAATACGTCACTCACTCAATAATCTGTAATACGGAATACCCAACATTTCAATAATCAATAGGTATTCCTGACTTAGGTTATCTCATCTGATTCTATCTCATAACCTTAAAAAGTAGGTATGTGGGTAATTTAATGAATTATCACAAACAAATTGTTAAAATTATTTATTATCATTAAAATTTGTTGTGATGAAATTTTATTAAGAATAAATGCCCAAAAGACAATCTATATTGGCTAACAAGAATCAAAATGGTTGCGCTGTTAAATAGAATAACATTGTATTCTTATAATAATTGTTGTAACTTTGGTAGTGAAGCAGATTCCTTAAAATTCTTTCGGTGATGCTGTGAAGATGTATGAGCACTGACCATTTTTCTCTCATCATCAACGAAAATATTGCAAAAATGGCAAAAATGATAACAAAAATATTCATTTTTGACATTCTTCCACGTCAAGGTGTCGAGATGAGGGTGAAAAGAAGATGATTTCACGATATTTGGAAGTCCAGGGGATTTCACCAGCGGAGCATTGAAAGATTTAATAGCAAAACTGTCTTGTATGTTTTCCATGAACAAATAAAATTGTTGATGCCATCTATTGTTGCATCTTTCAGTTATATGCTCTGCTTTAGAGCTATAATCATATTTAACAACTGTTTCACAATTGCTGCAAATACTAACTATTTGTTGATTTGTCAAGCTGATGCTTTTGGACATTCCATGATACTTGTTCAAATGATCTATGAACTTTGACTTGGGTAGACAGTGTGACTGGCTTTTATATGGCATGAAAGGACAATGAGACCAACATGCAACGTTTGCTCCTGGTGTGCTGGTACATTTTTCTTCTGAACTATTTGTTCTCATTTGCATTTCCAGCTGATCTCTGGGGAATTCCATAGCAGGGCATGCAGTTTTACCAATCCTTGGGCTCTTGGACAGTGGCAATACAAGGTGACCAGTAGAACTCGGCTGGAATGGACTTTTTGTTGATTCAGGTCGAGAACCTTTTTCAGGAATGCACTGCAAAGATGATGAGGATGTATATCGTCTCCGCTTAGCAGAGGGCTGAATCTTGTCACTGATTTCGGCTAGTGTTGAACAAGATTTAAACTTTTGTCGTCTTTTGACATTATTCTTAAACTTAATCCCTTCAATTTCCAAAATGCAGTGATTCAAAGTTTCTACATCACAGTTTGTGCTAGGTATAAGAGAACTCAAGCGATTTCCATTTGCTGCTAGTTCTGTAGAAGCGTTCTTGAGCAATAAATTGGCATTGCTCAAATGTCTAGATGACTTTGATAGAAATAGCTCATCTATCTTCCTTTGATTCTCCATGAAAATTGATATAAGAGTATCATCATCCATATTCGATGCCTGCCAGATTAGAGCTCATTAAATTATTGATACCTAAATACTGTACCATAAAATGATTCACAATATTATAATAATATAAATTATAGGGATTGAATATTATTAAGAAGTGGTGATAATTAGTAAAAACACAAATCATTGACAACTATTGAGTAAATTCGACACAGTTGAAAAAACAATTCCAACAGTTACCTAACCAGTTAGGTAGTTTATTATTCAATGATTGAATGAATAATTATAAAAGTAGTAAGTTTAAGTAGTCCAGATATTCAAACTCAAACCAATAATAGGTACCTAGATAGTAGATAATCAACCAACACCTCCATATTCGAATTTTCATAATATAATGATACCCACATCATATATTATGTAACAAGCCATCCCACATGGTGAGTAAAGTATCAAGACAGTTCAGTTAAAGCGTAAAACTTTAGGATAGTTGGGAATATTGTGGCATTCACTGTCGCGGGCTGTCGTTCATTGGGGTATTGCTTGATCAGTTCTTGAACCGACCTTAATAGCTAACACTCAAACGGTAAGTGGACTGCACATTGCAAAAAGCAGGATGTTGTAGGTCACCACTCTCAAGTCGCATTGGTTAACTCAACCCCTGAAAGGAATTCAACTTTACTGCATAATAACGATTATTATCAAATTCCAGTAAATTTATATTCCACCAGTTTTTGCAATACCTACCTATTTCATAATTGATATTAGATACTTCATAGGAAACAAAATATTTTTGCTGTATTTGGATAATTGTTTTAACCTTTGAATATTACTATATACTCCACTGTAGGTTGCTTTCCCAGAGTATGTTGTTTGACTCCGTTGTTGATTGTGGGCTATCGCAGGATCATTGAATGCCTTCTTCAAACTGCTGTACACAGAACTGTAAGTTCCCCTAGATTCACTCTGCTGGGGGGTTCTATTATGATACTGAGAAATGGTCGATGTTGGAGGCTCCAAAGGCGCAACATAATGTCTTTCATCATTTTGTGTGGCAAAACCCCCATTATCAGAAGAACTGGGGTAACTCTGAAAGGTAACACGCTGAAACTGCTCTTCATTGCTTGGCTGCTGATAGTTTGCAGTATTACACATTTCATCATGGGGTAAATCAGAACTTCCAGTATTTGTCCATTGATTGTCATTCTGTATATCTTCATCAAAAAGAAAAGATCTTCCAAACTTGTCAGATTGACTGCTTTTCACATTTTCGGGCTGCCAACCATGGGTTCTGTTCATATCAGAGACAGTTGGATCGTAAAAGAAATCTCCAGGTTGTTGACTATTAACACTATGAGGAGCAGAAAAATAGCCATATGGCATTTGGTTTTCTGGGTTATCTATTCTGTAACCAGATAAGATATCCTTTTGCGGGATTTTGAAAGGAGACCTAAATGCCTGCTGAGGTCTTGTTTCATTTGATTGTTTTTCTAACTCCCACTGATATACCTTCTTTTTGTCAGACTCATGGGGAAACATTTTAGCGTGAGGATAGCTTGTATAAGCTGATGTTGCTACAGGGTAAGGTGATTGAAATGGTATGTGGTTTCTTGAGTGATTCAAATTTTCAGGAGTTGCAGAGTCATTAATCGGAGGAATATCTTCATGTAGTGGAATTCCATCTTCACCTGAAACATAGATTCTCTCTATTAACCGTCATCGTAAAATTCCAAATCAACACGATTTGGAATAGAATTCACTCAGCAACAAGGTACCAGCAATCAGCATTGAATCATTGGAATTAATAACCCAAATCAAAATATCTGAATGAATCTGATGCCTGAGTAACTAAAGATATTAAGATATAGTGAATTGACATTGAGCAGGTTACCTTGATCTAATCCTCGAAATTGAGGTACTCTTGCTGATATATCTGACTGTAATGGAATGGCGTCAGACCTCGAATCAGCATACTTTGCTTTGAGGTTATATTCATGAAGTTCATTCCCTACATCAACAGGCCTATACTCATCTTTGTTACTCTGGAAAGCTTCTTCCATTTGCCTAACAGTCTTCATTGCTGATACAATCTTTTTAGTAGTTTCGCGCCTTTTCTTATGCTCTCCAACATTGACAGGAATGTTGAATTCAGGTCGAGTAGATTTAACATAGACGACATAGTGTTTCTTGGATCTGACATGTTTCTCTACTTGAACTTCTGAGTTGCAGGTGCATTTACAGAGAGAGCAGTAATAAACATCAATGATATTGTCGTCACAATCAAGGACACTTTTAACTGACATGAATTCTCGTCCAACAGCAGGGGTGCCAGAATCTTGAATTTCATCGATTTGATGTTTCTTGTCATCCTCATGATCATGAACTATTTGAGGCTCTGGGACGACTCTACCAATTCTTACATAAGCTTGAACTAATGCTTGGTGACTGCGATGATTTACATGTTCATTGTATTTCTTCTGACCAACACAAGTTGTATCACATAATTTGCACTGTATAACAACATCTTGCAGCTTTTTGTACTTCTTGCTATTTGCAGGTCTGTTCATTTGCTTGACCTTGTTGTTAACTGCATCAATGTGTTTCTTACCATCAAGATGTTTCAGAAATTGAGATTCATTGCTAGACTCAATCATACATAATAAACAAACATGATAGCCTGGTCTCTGAGAAATATAGTTATCCTTAACTATTTGGTAAGGATCGGAGTCATCCTTGTTAGGTAAAATTGTAAGACTTTCCTCATTGGGGTTTGAATGAGATGTGTCTTCAATTCTACTCGTTGATGGCAAATCTTGCTGATTTGGGTATAACCATGGCTTATTAGTCTCACTAATTTGCAGAGGATATTGCACTGGAAGCTCTGTATTTTTCTTACTTGATGTTACTACCGTTTCCTTCACTTTTGTGCACTTATGATAGGTAATCATATCTCCTTCTTCACTTTCTTTGATCTGTTCAGCTCTGATTACCACTTTAGCAACTAAGGCTTGATACTTCCTTATTTTCTTTTCAAGTAATGTTGGCTCCAAATTCATGACAACGAAAGATTTTATTTTACCCTCAATAGCTTCAATAAGATTCTTGACATCAGAAGAGTTCTTAAGTTCCTCCAGTTTTGAAGCAAGATCTTGAAACGCCCCATCTTCTGAGTCCTTTCCGAATTTGATATGGATTTTTGAAGATGATTGATGCCTTACTGGCTGAGTCATTGACGATTCAGTTAACACTTTTCTGAATGACGGTGTTTTTCCATCTTCATTGTTCTTGTCAGGTTCCTCCTCTGATAATTCCATGTCTGAATGACTCACATCACTGATCTTCTGATCGTTTGATGCAACTGAAATATTGTCTATACAAGGAGTATCAAATCTTTTCAGAGAGTCTTGATCTCTGTACTTTTTATGTAACTTCTCTAAAACAGGTGATTCGTGACCTTCACTTGAGTCTGAACTTCTATCATAGCCTTTCTTTGGCTTATGGGAATCTATTTCCTCTTTTATCAATCCTCTTTTCGCTAAGATGGACTCCATTGCCTCACGAAGTTTCAATCTCTTTATTGGGTCTATTGGATCAGAATTTTGAGCCTGCAACATTTCCTCAGCTTGCTTCTGTATGAGATCCAAAATTTCCTCCTTTGATCCGAGGCTTATGTCATGAGAATACAAAGAGTTAATGCCGTCCTTCCTATCCTCTTTCAGTGATTTTAGATGCCTTGATTCCTTCTCCGCCAACATTCTCCTTGATGACCTTTCTTTGTAGGGTGATGATCTTACATATCTTCTTTCACTTTTCTCGTGATATCTTTTGGATAATCTTGAAGGTGTAATATGTTTTCTGGATAATGATTGATCACTAGATTTCTCTCTTGGATTTTCAGAAGATGACTTTAATTCTTTCCTACTGTGGCTCCCCTGCTTGCTTGAATTATATCTATCAGGCGACCTTTCCAACTTTCTAGAAGATGAATAGCTTGTAGAAACCCCTTTCTCGATTTTATCAGCCTCCGAAAGAGTCCTTGACATTGAGCTTGGCCTTTTTTTGTCATTATGAGAGTGCATCTCCTGAAGGGGTACATTCCTTTTTTCAGGCCTCTGATCAATTAAAGTTTGTTTATCAAATTCACAATTGACTTTATCATTCTTATCATCACTTTTGATTTCTGTCTTATCCGTGATTTGAGGACAATTTTGCTCTGGAGAAACAATTGGACTTTCATTTCTGGATAAAGCACCATCAATATGTACTTTGGAGGATTGAGGCGAAATCTCTTCAATAGGAAGCTCATCAGGAGACAGTTCATCAGCTGATATTTGGATGTTACCTAATTTGTTGCTGTTTTTAGGATCATTACTTTGGGATTGCTTAAATGAGTCATTCTTTGATACAGCAGGCTTCAACGTCTTTACGATCTTTCCATTGACAACAACAATAGTACTCCCATCCGCTCGTTTAATGACTCTCCCTAGTTGTTTCTTTTTAGCTGAAACAGAGGTTGATCAATTCAGAATCAAGACTTTTTCGATAACTAATCAATGAAAAATGCTATCCAGTTTTAGTCTAGTAAACACTTCAAATCCTTTGCAAAAAAGTAAATAACAAAAATAAAATTTGCGCTTAATTCATATCAGTCAATTGATTATGTGCCTGACCAGTTGTATAAACAAATTTGTTGAAATCCTCATGAAAAGGCGGGACATCTGGATCATTCAAGTATACTGCATTGACTAAAAATTGGTCATGCTTGTCCATCTGCCAAGATTCCATTTACTGACTTTTCAATGAAATGGAGCATCTTTTGTTGTCTGCAAGTTCCTCATAGACCTCAATCTGGGGTACCTAAATGCATTCCAATCTCATAGATCATGAGGCTGTTCCAGATGACTATCTGTCCAAAACAAGGGCCATCAGGAATTCATGATGAGAAACACTATTGTTCATTTTTGGTATATTCTGTGAACACTGAACATAATGAAGGGCATTTTATGCCTATAATGGTCGTCATCCTGAAGGACTATCCCAAAGAAATAAGCTTTTCTGATCCACAAACAGGTACTAAAAGCATTCTCCATTACTGGGATGGTCCTTCCCCTATCTCAATCTGAATTCATGTTATATCCTAATAGTATCAGATGTCTATATATCCAAATGAAAATGATAACTTTGAATCACATCCATAATTTTGTGGTTATTGATCTGTCAAGGATGTTAAGTTTCCATCATAATTTCATTCATTCACTAACATCTCATTAAAATGAATGTGTCTGTACTGATTTGAACTAAATTGAATGTTTTTTATTGCAAAATAGATATGAATCCAGACAGTTGTACCTTTTAACAAAATTTTCGACAATTTCGAAAGAATTTCTGATGCAAAGAACAGAAGAATGCCTGGAAGAGTTCTTCAACATTCTGATAAGCTCCATCAAAATTTGAAAAGATTGTAATAAGAGTGGATTTGGATGTGTGTAGTCTATTCGTACTAGTTTGAGTATGAAGATAGAGACTGATCTTGTATTTATTGGTTTCTCAAGTGGTTAAAAGTTAAAACAAATCATATTATGTAGTTGATGTATAGTTTGCTTACCTTGAGTCATAGTAGGCTGAGAAGATGTTGCTTCTGTAACTCTATCAGCATCCTCTATTGAAGAGATGATAGATCCACCAGCAGGTCGATAGGAAATGCCATCCTTCCTTATTATTTTTGTTACTTTTTTCTTCTGTTCAGGCATGCTAGAAATATCATCAAATAAGAGATTGCAATAGGATAGCATGATGAATGATTTCAGGCAATATCTGATTGATTCTTGATCTTCCACTAATCAAGTATTATGGACATCCCTATCCAGCGCAGCTCTTAGTCAGACCACTGTAACTCATCCTTTTTTGAACACTATGGCGGATCAGAAGGCTCACCCGGAATTTTATCTCTGAAAAATAAAATTTGACCCCCTGATCCACACCTGGATCACAGGGTTCATCTTAGGCGACCCTTCTGATACACGTGGCACTTCTCTGGGGTCAAGTCAAAATTTTTGATCCTCCTGATCTACCTTAGGTGGATCAGGAGGGTCACTGAAATCGAGTTTGACCCCAGGCCAGAGAAGTGCCACGTGGGTCAAAAGGGTCACCTAATATGAACCCTGTGATCCACGTGTGGATCAGAGGGGTCAAAATATATTACTCAGTGATAAAATTCCTGGTGAGCCTTCTGATCCGCCATAGAACACACTCCCTTCCATATTGCCAAAGCACACCTCATGATAAAGAGTCTAACAATTCAGTTCCATTTCTGATAGAAAATGTGGCAAAAATAAACAGAAAAGAGACAAGCCACGGAGCGCGAATTATAAATAAGTATTTCAGCGTGGAAATGGAGCAGCCGCCAGCCAAATATACTTGGACTTGTCAAGTAATGCTTGACCGCCGCGCAAATGAGTTTGCGCCGCGCGCGCGAAATGGAATCTTGACATTTTGACAGGGTTCATATATTTTATCATCAATTGATTTGTCAATCGATGATAGACTAAAGACTTGTCAGGTTTTATCAGCTTACCTCTTGTCTGGCGATGCAAGACCGCTGATGCAAGCCGCTGTCTGGGAATAAGTTTGCGCCGGGCCGCGCGCGCGCAAAACGAAATTCTCGACAGGGTCTATCATCGATCGACAATTTACCTTTATAGCTTTGCTTTGTTATTCGCGCACGCACCTTCATCGAAGGCCGAAACAGGTTTCGGCTTTCGACTGTTCTAGCGCTGCGTGACACTCCGCGCGCCCTGCGCGTACCTCCGTGGTTTCTACGACTTTTCAGTTCACTGAGTAGAACTAGAATTACAGGGGCGCGCAACGCGAACGTGTGCACACGTCTTCGACATTGCATTCGATGACACTGACATTGACAGATGAAGCTAAGGCGCGCGCAAGAGAAACAGAGGTCAGATAAAATCTGACATTTGCAATGATAGCTCTGTCGAGGCGCATTTTATTCTTACACTGACACAGCATCAGCGGTTTGGCATCGCTCGACAATCATGATCAATCGACAAACGAAACTTTGATTTTTGGCGCCCTAAAAATTACATCAATTCGAAGATTTTCGGTATTGGATGATGTGCATCACGACCACTCTTAGTCTTACCAATGCAGTCAATGGAACCCAATAAATATTAAATTGAAAATTCTACCGTACCACTCCCAACTTTTTATGTCATTGATCCAAATTCAGGCTTCAGATGAGGAAATGAATTAATGATTAAATTCCTCTGAATCATGATAGATGATTGATATCTTGTCTCTCATACTACTAGTACTCCAGAAGTGCTCAAAAGTCAAAATTAGGGTACTGCAAAGTCGATGATTTCGGTTCTTCTCATGGCATTGATCTCCCAGCTCTCAAATCGTCACTGCACGAGCCTGGCAAAGCTGGCAGCATGGCTATGGGGCATGGAGCGGCGGCGATGTGCTACATGCTACAAGTGCTACTTAAGACTAGAAAAACTAGAACATAAAACTGAAATAATAAAGTCTATACAACTTACAAAGACAATGCAACTTATAATCATATCATCAGTTACTGCTACCTAATAGAACTGTATCGCCCTGTAAGTGTAACAACCTATTTCAAAACTAGGGGAGCACAGTAGAGGTCATTCGATATCATTATCAATACGTCATTGTGCACCAAAGTCGGACTAACATAATCCTGAATTCTATCATAATAGTGCTGCGATGATAATCTTACTGATAAGCCTCACGGCAATGTCGTTAACCGCGGACAAACAAATACTGCTACATTAGTCGTCAAGTTCAACCAATAACTACTTCTTTCTAGGGTCGTTAAACATAATCATAGCTATTCTTTGAAATTGTAGTCTTGCTTTATCTAAATTAGTTGTTTTCCATGATAACAGAGGCTTATCATAAATAAATCAATTTCAAAAGTTGATTAATCATATTGGTGATCAGTAATCAGTGCTTGCTTTGATTTCATTGTCCGACCCACTGAACAGGGATTAAGTGCGTTCCAAAATATTTCATAAATTATCCTAATTATCACAGCTAGTGGGCCTATGTTGTTATTATCAACGACAAAACGCTTTATTCGACGTGCAGACTGCCGCCCTTCGGAATGTCACTGGAACTAGCGGTCGCCTATACATTGAAAACTAACGCAGTGTTGGTAGAAACTGTCCTCGTCCATTGAACACTGTCCAACACCCGCACACACACACATATATATCTATTTACAAGTCCTCAATAGTGGTAATAAATAAGGGAGTGGCCACACCTGCTCTCAATCTACCTCTTGTTCCGCAGTGTGAATCTGATGGAGGATTTGCTTCAGCGCGTCCAGGGTGGCGTGATAGGAAGAGTGTCCAGAGGAGGGGCTGGCGTGATACGGGGCTTGTTCAGAAGAGGGGGCGGCGTGATAGGGATCTCCAGTGTTTTGTAGAGTGGAGGAAATGAGATAGAAGAAGTGTGCCCCATCGGCAGCACTAACATTCGTCACATCTTCTACTGTACTCATCTGATGGATGGATGGTGAGGATCGAAAACAATAACCAAGAATATACAAACAAACAAACAAACAAGCAAAGAAAATAAACTATTAATTAACGAACAGGAAAAAGAAACAAGAAAACAAACAAACCTCTTGAGTATTTGGCAAGGGAGGGTAGCTCAAGATAGCGTCCAGGTATGCCAAGACGTCCTTCCTTTTGATGGACTTGGCCACATTCACCAGAGCAGACTTGGTGTCCGGGCTCATGGAGAGAAGGTCCCGGTCGTTAGGGCGGTACAGTCGGAGGGAGTAGAACCGGACAAACATGATCGTCCTGGGGATGGTGTATTGGTTATTGAGCGTCACTAATTTGGTGTGGGGAGAGTCTGTGTGATTGAGTATAGGGAGAGAAAGGGGGTGTTAACAAGTTGAGTGTGAGTAATTGAGTGTATAGTAGTTGAGTTTCGGGACTAAGGAGGGAGGAGTGTTATTGAGTGGAGAGAGGGGGGAGAGTGGCGAGTCAGTCTAACAACGAGTAATTTGACAGGTGATTAGGTAATTGGCCAGTAATTAGGAAATTAGATGGTAGTTAGAGTAGCCATGTTCCCAACGAGTGAAAAGAGCGGGGAGTGACTTACTGTAAGACAGCTGCCTGACTGGAGGTATCGCCGGGCCACTTCTTGTTTATCTCGGCGAGCATGTGCAAGATGACAACCCTGACTTGGGGAGGAATGTCGGATACGGATCTCACCAATGCCTCCATCACTCTGTTCTTATCCTCGATCACGAGGTCCCTCGCTTTCTCCTCATCTATCGATGACGAGCTGTCTGCTCGGGCCTGAAATACGTGACATGGTTACAGTGTGGTCACCATGATGACATCACAAAGTGGTAACGGGTAACCATAGTGGTAACCAGAGTGGTAACCAGAGTGGTTACCAGTGTTCACTGCACTCTGAGTCCCACAGCGAGGAATACTCGATCGTTTGTAATGCGTGATCGTTAAGCGACTATAATCATACCATATAGGTATGCCGTCATTTTGACAGCATCTGTTCGATCGGTGGTATTGACAGCTATGCTTGACAAAATGCGCGTATGTGTGTGAGTGTCACTGTGTGTATGTCATTTTCTCTTATCATTCACATTCCCCACATTGCGTGATGCGAAGTACCGCTATATCATGCAGTTTGTGGTTATATAGTCCCTCCCACATTGACGCCCCTCTCACATGATTATTAAAGGACGGTGAAACATGACACCGCTGACACCTCACCTTGACACGCTTGTTCATCTCTGCGACTATGCTGGAGAAGAGGTTGTTCCAATAGTTTGTACTGGGCGGTGAGTTGAGCAGAGCAACAATGAGCGCTGTTGTCAGGGTGTTGTCACGGAAAAGCAAGCCCTTGTCGTTGTCAGCGTGACGGTCAATGTCCGCTGATATCAGCTCCTTTATCAGGTGGATCTTGGACTTATCGTATACCGTGAGTAACACTGCAGAATATGGTGTGTGTGATCATAACGCATTGTCAAATTGTCAAGTGTCAAGAGGGGGCGTGGGAGATTATGATATAGTATTCGGGTGAGAAGTGATGGAGAGGGATGCTTGGCACGATGATGCGTCAATATTTACATGTCAATTTGTCAAATGAAGATAAATTGCGACAAATGGCACCTCAATTCTATGAGAAATAGTCAGTTTGTACGTGTGCGTGTGCGTGTGTGTGTGTGTGTGCGTGTGTGGGACTCACCGTTGGCAAAGGTTTCCCGAGAGTACTTGTCCCAGTGGAGGTCACGAAGGTGTTTGAGGGTGGAGAAGTTGTTTCTCTGAACCTCATTGAGGAGATTGTGGTAGTACGATGGCAGGAGAACAGGGTGGTCTCTGTAGTATAACTCCAACTTCAGAAATGCTTGGTTGCTCTGCAGAGAGAGGGGTCGTGTAAGAGACAGAGAAACACACACACACAAACACACACACACACACANTGGCCAGCTAGTCTCACTACGAATCTACCACAAGTAACACAAGTAAGTAACACACACACACTCACACACACACACACACACACACACACACATAAACATAGAAACACTCATACATAAACATACCCATTACCCACATACCTACATACAGACACAGAGTGCACACATCATATTACAATTTTTCAGCTGATGTTTTAGGGAAAGTGGCCATCTCGGCACCAAGTCAGCAGACTTGTGGAACACCGGTATAATAGATATAGTGTGTCACGTGACTTGGTATGTTAAACACATATATACAGTGAATAAAGCCCTGCTCCAATGGAATTAGCTCTGTTTCGAATTTCAAGTTGCCCTTCTAGTCTCGTTTGTTATCTGGAAATTTCACTTTCCAAGAAATCAAATGCATTAAATCCAAGAAAAACAAATTATTGTGCTTTAACATGTTGCCGTGAAATGCTATTCCCCTAAAATACAGAGTTTAAACTTATTCACAGTCCGCATGAGCAGCTGAAACTAGCCCACAACATCAGTATTGTTGACACCAGACAATAGAAATGACATGACTTACGACAGACATGACTTACGACAGACATGACACAATTCCAAGTACAGACCTGTCCCTTGACGTGGACGGGAGAGTAGAGTGTGGTGAAGGACATGTTGTCCAGATCCCCAAGAGGGACAGAGCCAGCCTCCAACTCGCACGGTTTCTTGTTCTTGCTGTAGCACAACTTCACTTTCAGCTCGCTACTCTGGTTGATGTTGTTGTGCTTGCAGTGGATAGTGCTGTTCCAACACAGGGTCTTGGGGCTATGGGCGTCAGGTGTCCGCTGTACCGTGGACTCGTCAAATCCCACCTGGCAGAATACTGGGCCGGGCAGGTTGAGGGGAGTGGGCCCGTCCACCTCGCACACTTTGATCCGCAGTGATTTCATTCGCTTGCCAGGCGGTTTCGGACCCGTGTCGATCGGTTCATTTTGCAGTCTAGTCAGCAACTCCTGTGTAATGGGGAACATGTCAGCATGGATGAGAGTGTGACAGAGAGAGAGAAGGGAACGTGAGGAGGGGGAAAGAGAGGAAGGAGGAGAGATGGGGAGAACTATCACAAAGAGACGGACACTGGACTCGGACCATATTGTGAACTCACCTGATACTTGTTGAATGTGCTGACTTCCAGGAAGTGAGTTTGAACCTCACGGTTCATCCCGTTGACCACAATCTGTAGACAGTTGGACACGTTGAGAACACTCCTATCAACCTCGTAAACCCGGCACTCCTTCAGCGGGATAACCTTCTCAACCTGAGGACAGAGTTGTGACGTCACGCGATATATACCATCACGCGTGATATTGCGAGATATATGGAAAGAAAGTGATTATCGGGAATCTGCATTTTATGGTGCAGACATGAATTTACGTAATATGGTGCAATATCGGTGACTTTTAGTTTTATCATCAGAGGTGTGTCAGAAATGGTAAAATCACCGTCAAATTGATATGCTATTTTTAGAAACAGTGCGTAATGAAGTGATTCTAAATGTAGGATGGTCAGAGTGAGGGATGCAAAATCGTAGCCTCGTTTATCCTTACCTTGTCTCCCTTCTTCTCTGTGTTCATAAAAATAGCGTTTTCGTCAGAGTCGAAGTCGATTTTAATCGATTTCCAGTCTTTACCACTGCCTGAAATAGACACAAGATCACTACTTAAGTACTGGATATGCTATCATCAGTGTGGGGTCCATGAATTGCCCGTTATGTATGACTGCTAGAGTTTAGAACAGGACACCTGAGATCATCATTGTGTGTGTGTGTGTGTTTGTGTGTGTGTGTGAGAGAGAGAGAGAGAGCAGTGAAGAGTCGTAATCAAGAGACAAATTGACTGGTTAGAGAGTGACTGATTTTCTCAGTGGGGGGTGTGGCACGATGGAGAAAGAAAATGTTGACAATTTCATGGTAATTTCATTAGGCAGGGAAATCGGTTGAGACATTGCACAGAACGACAAAACTGCTGATAAATTTGCGTGTGCATGATTGGAAACTGACGTGACTACTGAGTTCTCCAATAACCAGTAGACTATAGATTATTCTGCTGAACTTACCAGTTCTCCATCGGGCTTGTATTCTGTCATCTCGGATGTAAGGTCTGTCAGAGACGCTGTTACCATAGATAACACTCCGGACCTGAGTGACAACACACTGTTACCAACACATTGTTAACAGATAGAGTCTGTGGGGTTATATCACCAGGAACAACTATCATGGCATAGCATTGACACCACTACTCACAGTTTTCCTCTTGACGGGGCTGAGGTTAGCGTTGAGCGCTTTCCCCTTGGAGTCGATGCACTGAATCAGCGACTCGTGACTCTGCGATCCCATCCTGTATCTGCCATCGCTGGTTGGAAAGATGTGGGTAGACTTGATATCACTGGCTGTCTTCACGTGCATGCAGTAGCTGTTAGATCCCGAGTTCGTGATGACATACCGTCCTTCCGCTTCTGAAATGACCATGTCAATTATTATCATAGCTGGGGTATAATAATGTAATGTAATTATCATTACATGATTATGTGATTGGTGTCAGAATCACCCGGCCCCCACCCACTCTCTCTTCTAGAATGTGAGAGTACTATAATTAGATCACAGGTGTAATCCTTCTTCTCTACTGCAGTGTGAATTACATTATAGAGGGCGGCGGGTGTGGTTGTCAGTGTTTCCGGTAGTCTGAATAACACCGGGGGGGATGCAACGTGCATTAATGTGCATTAATGTGCATTAATGTGCATTAATGTGCATTAATGTGCATTAATGTCAATGTCAGTTTTGCGTTTTTTTGAAATACTGACATTAATGCACATGTTTATTTAAGTGAGAATATCAAGAACTTCAGCTCATCTGAGTCCCAAATATGAATGAAAAACCAATCGCACACAACAAGGTCCCCGATCTACGTTGATTTCAAGCCCAACTGATGACTATGACAGCAATTCAAGCCACAGATACCACTTCTCGAGTTGGGAATATCGATTACTGATACTATTTCTCGAGTTGGANGATGAAGACGACAGGTACAAACAGTGAGATATTCAATCATGATTCACACAGGCAGTCCTTAATAGACTCAAGTACCTAAAGAATATATGTCATTATTAGAATATATGATCACGCACAAAAACATTACGTATTTCTCTCTCAGTCGGTTAAAATAGTTCCAATTATTCCTAATAGGGGCTTATATGGGAATGAGTTTGATCGGGAATTTTACGCTCACTGTCAACAAGGGGTTAACGTAACGATCTACTGTCTATATTTCGGTGCATGGAAACTAATTAAGGAAAATAACAGAGTTATTATCTCAGAAGAATGCAATCATCTTTAGCAGCAAAAATATTGTATTGCGGTTCAATGCCTACTCGATAATACCGAAGATGTAATAAATAGTACGGCATAAAATCCTCCTAGCAAGTCACTTTGAAAACGGCTTGTTTATCCTGAACAAAATAACATTTACATCTGACTGTCCCATTACAAAATTAACACCAATCGCAACTTGATTATTATCTTACATCAATCACAGGTATAAAATCTCAATAATCTCTTAGAAAATTTTACAAGACAGTTATCAGAGATCTAGATATTATGCGAGATATCAATCAACAAAATCAAATCCCTATACGTATCTTGTGACTACCACACACACACACACACACACTCACACACAGACACACACACACACACACACATACACAGCCACACACAGACAAGACACACAGCCACACACACGCATACACACATTAAAACCACTGGAGCTCTTATTGTTCGGAGCACTGTAATGGTGGGATCACTCCTCTGGGCGCCACTTAGTCTCACAATAGAGCTCAATTAAAATGTGAAAACACAGTTTTAATAATACACAACAGCAAGGTCTATAGAATGCGTGCATGCGTGGGACTATCGATTGGTATATAGTGCAAGCGTTTATTAACATTGTACTTGATAATAAGAAGGAAGTAAATCATCCGCAATTAAAACCAGCTCATTTTGAGACTTTGATCGTCTCGCAAAACAAAAGATAGATAGAGAGATTGTGATATCAAGAGAGAGAGAGAATCTGCAAGCACAAATAACTATGATAACGTGACACGCCTATATAGTGTGTGCTTGCAGCGTACGCGCGCGCTTACACGTGACTTAATGATTTGGTCACGTGGTACGCGCGGCGCACGTGACATGCCACATACAACGATAGATGGTAGTGTTATAGCACGCTGAGATGGGTCACGTGACCCGGATCATTGTGGCTGATTGGTAGGAAGTAAAGACACCTCTAATGCGGGCCACATTGTGGTCGATATCACGATGATGAAGGGGGACGGAGTGGTGCACTGTATTTGACAAATAGAGGAATAATTGGTTCAGCTTTAAGATCGATTAACTTTTATAATGGGGTTGACTGATTGACCTGCTACAAATCAATCATAAACACTAAATATGACCTACTACTTGAGCGAGTAATGATAAAAAGCTATGGACTGAAAATTGATTTTGAGAATAATATTCCATGAGGGCCCTCGCTTAACTTCGGCATTACACTATGTTTTAACTCCTTAGTAAAAATTTCCATTCCCTGACATGCAGAAGTGACTGTACACTTACAGAGGACTGCATATTTCAAATTCATCGAATTCT
>CAMPET010000101.1:100118-118701 GCA_946803715.1 Beroe ovata
TCTGTGTGTGTGTGTGTGTGTGAGTGTGTGTGTGTGTGTCACAAAGAAACTGTAGTTCATGACTGTGATCATGGTTAGTAACACTGACACGATGTAGGAACATGATGAACAATCGGTGATGATCATTGTTAATGTCGCAGTCACTCACTTGTCTCCGTAGTACTGAGCGAGAATGCTGGCATCTGCCAGTGACAGGTAACTTCCCTCCTCAAGTAATGTTGTTGTCGTCCCACAGGTGAAACCTCCCATTACCTGACATATATGACCATAGTCATCACTTCGGAAATGACCATAATTCCTCTTTCAAGATGACAAATGATCATAAATAACGCTCGTCATAATAGTGATCGCCGTGATACTGATCATCATCATAATGATCATTTTCTCAGTGCATGATCAGCAAACTGGGAAAGATGATCCAAACCTGGTTGTTGGTGCTGGTTCTGTTAGCAGTCCCATTCTTCTCTCCCGCTTCACCCGTCCTAGTGCTGTTACCAGCTGAACCGTTAGTGCCACGTGCGACGTTCTGCTGGTCCACCACGGAGCTCATGTTCTGCATCCCGCTCAGTCCCATTGTCCGGGCTGCGTTTGCCATCTGAGAACAGGAGCAAATTCAGTGAGCATTAACACAGACACAGACACAGACACACACAGACACAGACACACAGACACAGACACAGACACACATCTAACCTGTCTGATGATAGATCCGAGTGTAGCCTCACTTAGTCGGACTGGTCTATACCATACATCCACATCCGTAGTAAAGTTGGACAGTGCAAGGAAGAGGGGTCCTATCCCCCTCATATGCTTCGGCCGGTGTCTGAGAAACTCTCGGAACAGGTAAACTGGACACCTGGGTGTGGCATAATAATGTGTCTGAGAAACTCTCGGAATAGGTAAACTGGACACCTGGGTGTGGCATTACNAGAAACTCTCGGAACAGGTAAACTGGACACCTGGGTGTGGCATTATAATGTGTCTGAGAAACTCTCGGAACAGGTAAACTGGACACCTTGGTGTGGCATTACAATGAGGGTGTGGTAATGTGGGTGTGGCATTATAACGAGTGTGTGATAATGGGGGTGTGGCATTATAATGAGGGTGTGGCATTATAATGAGGGTGTGGCATTATAATAAGGGTGTGAAAATGAGGGTGTGGCATTCTAAACGGGGCGTGGCATTATGATCAGAGCACAGGTG
Organism: Beroe ovata; assembly: GCA_946803715.1. NCBI lineage: Eukaryota > Metazoa > Ctenophora > Nuda > Beroida > Beroidae > Beroe > Beroe ovata. Next base: position 101,322 of record CAMPET010000101.1, read on the forward strand.
ATGGAAATTACGAAGCGGCTAGGTTTGCTTCGCAAGCAGTTTTCTTGACCACTGCATGCCCCAAATGGTGACACATGAGACAAAATTGCAAGGAACATACGGGAATACGATGACTCTTACTTTTCAGGTTCAGTGGATGTCGCCAACATAGACCGCAGATTATCAGTTCCTCCTGCACTTGGCTTTGTGCAGACCACCTGACAACCACCACCTCCTCCCTCAATGCTGCGTACCTGGTGTCAGGTGTGAGTGGTGTCAGGGGTGAGTGGTGTCAGGTGTGAGTGGTGTCAGGTGTGAGTGGTGTCAGAGCATTGTTGTGTCAGGTGTGAGTGGTGTCAAAGGAAAAATGGCGTCAGAGAAGAGTGGTACCTAAGTGTCATTGACAGAACAGAACTTGTCGATCATACCTCAAAATCCTCCACTCTGAGCATGTAAAGATCCTTCCTGCCCTTGATGCCCATTCTCTTGACCAAGTTCAGCAGGTTTACATTGAGCAGAGCGAGTGCTGATTGGTGGCCCAACTGTCCACTACTCCACAGCAACTCCTCTTCCTTTGCGCTGATGTTTATCTGAAACACACAGAAATGATATGGGAACATGGAACTGATGTTCCTTTGCGCTGATGTTTATCTGAACACACACAGAGAATTGGTATTTGAAATGGATATTTAGGGAGCTGAAATCAGGCAGTTGAACAGGCAGCGCTCGGAAGACGGAATATAGCTCTTTGCACGGGCACTTTTGTAGTTTGCAGTGGAATTGTGAAATGGCTGTAATGGTTATTCTGTAATATGGTGAAAAGAGTCACGATTATAGCTCATGTAATACACGTACCTGAACAAGCTGCTGTTTCCTGTTCCCCCTCAACATGAGAGCTCTCATCCGCTGTTTCAGAACTAGATTACTCTCCCTGAAGGTGGGATCCCGTTTCAGTGACACCTCCCCAATTGTGTTCTCCTGTAGGTACCGCTCTATACTCTTCCTCATGAGTCTCAGACACTCCGCCTCGTACGGCTCTCCTGACACCTGTACACACAGAATGATGGTGGATGAGCAGTGCTCACATGCTACACTCACCCCAACACACTTCCATATCCCAATGATATTGGGATATGATGAGAAAAGTGGTGTCAAGGGGAGAATGTCAGAGGGTGGATGTGAGTTCGGGAGTGAGCGTTGTCGGTGTACCTTGCATATCTCCGCATAGAATCTACAAAGGAGTTTGTTCAGTTGTTGAAATGACACCGTCTCCAGTGGCCTAGTCTCGCCCGCCTTGGCTGCCCATTGACGCCACACGTTGACACCCCAGTTAGTTTTCTTTGTTGTGGAGGTGATAGCTTCGCCAGTGTATGCCAACTCTTGTCCCTCGAAAGCTGTGTTTGCGTCCACCATCATTGACTGAATGAGGTTGTAGGTATAGTGCAGTACTAGAATGACCGATATGTTGTATTTTTATTTTTACGGTGTGAAATTTTGAAAAAGAAAAGACTCATGCGGTATCCGTTCATTTAAATAAAAAACAGGGAATAACAGTAAGTGAGCATTCGCACGATCATATCATGTGTTTATGAGACTCATGCGCTACATGGCTCTTTCAACGCAGCATGGGAAAGATAATGTAGGAGTTGCTGCTGTCTGATCAGTTTGAACCTAATGTTGCCCGATCAGACTGGGATCATGGTTGCTGATAAGAAGCAGCAGAGAGCTCGATAATAAACCAAAGCTCGGATATGGAAAACGCTATTTCACGGCAAATTCGGCACGCAGATACTGAGCGCACACACACACGCACATTCAACTCATGATGTGTACTGCTCCATTGACGTGGATCACTGTGGATTTGTCACGTGACACCACGTTTTATGAACTGTAGCGGGCAGTGCCTGCAGGGGACAGGGTTGTCACTGCACTGGTCACTGCACTGGTCCCTGCTCATGTCACTGCTCATGTCACTGCACTTGTGATAGGCCGTATTATAGAAGTTGGGAAGCTCTGTTTAGGAAACTAAAGGCACGATGGGTCGTAGGTAAAAATCGGGTCGATTATGAAACATGTATGCTGAGCATGCGGTATGAGAGCTTCTAACTTGATTGCTATAAAGTTATAAAATCTTGAATATCACATCCATGCCTACTAGTATCTTGAGGATAAAAGAAACAAAACATTAGCAAAACCTAAAGACATGATAAATGGAAGAACGCGGATACCATTCATTTTCAGGATCATATAATGCACTGTGGTTATAGCCATGACTGCTTTGAGACGTCAGCTGCTGCTACTGAGCTATATAAAGTCCTATCCGAGAATTGGAATACGGAAGAGAGCGATTAAGTAGGTTCCAGCTGAATACCATGATAACATAGATCATTGCGTTTAAAGTCAACATCTTCCGATTCCAATTTCTATCGCTAACTTTCAATTCCGATGACGAACATCCAGAAATTATCTTGTGTTTAAAATTCGGGGAATACAAAGGCTTTTGCAGTGTCAACTTAGTATAGGTTCTCAGCATTGTCAAACTGATATCCGAATGTTAGTTATGACAACGATTGCGATTTGGGGCTACGTTTAGATCAACTGCAATCTAGCCACACGAACTAAAAGCAGTTTTAGAGGTTTTTTGTGATTATTGTGCTTTAGACCTTTTATATTTGGACGAACATATTTTCCCCGCACGTGTTATATTGTTACAAAACCGGATATTTCCCCGAGACACTAGACTGTTTGGGAATCCTCGCTGCTCCAATAGCACCATTATTCTCTACCGAATACAATGGGATTTGAGGGGGGATTGAAAGGAGTGGTCGGTGCCGGGATAATATTCCAGACACCGCTCTATAATACAGAGTCCACCCTATACAGAGTCTCAGATTCTCGGTATGTTATACGCTGCTGTCTCAACAATGACAATGAGTGAGGGTGAGCTTGGGTTTAATTTATTGCTTGCCGATTCACTGATTTGTGTTCCACCTGCAGCTCATGTGACTGAGGACACATGACCATTCACGTGAAACCAGCTAGTCGAGCTGAGGCGCGGCTTGACTTTGAGTGAATTGACCGAGGAGGCAACTGTAATGAAGCAGGGGACAACCTGAGCATATTGCTACAGATTCAGCCAACGGGAGATAGAGTGACAAGCTAGTGCATCCTAACCAGAGACAAGCTACATTCGGTACCATATTATGGGAACGAAACACGGCTATATGAGATATGTTGCAGTTGTAAACTTGCGGGTTCGTATTGCTGGACGCTCAACAAGTATAACTGTGAGTAGCTCACAGTGTTTACAGTGGTCACACTCATGGTTCACAAGAACAATGAACATGGCACCAAGATGATGGAAGCAGACGTAACGTAGCGGAAGTCGGGGCCCTCAAATACAGTTTTACCGGCTGCGTTATGGTGAGGTATCTGAGGTATGTTTGCGCTGAGACATATGCAAATAAGGTTGAGACTCTAGTCGCCGATCTAAACATGTGGATCNCTAGTCGCCGGTCTAAACATGTGGATCGCAGCCAGGACTCGGGGTAATATATTGTTTCTTTTAATCATGTGTGTGTGTGCGTGTCTTTGTGTGTGTGCTTGTTTGTATGTATGTATGTGAGTGTGTGTGTGTGTGTGTGTGTGTGTTGTTTGTGTGTGTGCATGTGTATGTGGGCGGGTGTTTGTGCTTCGTGTGATCCCAGGAACTGATTTTCCCACAACTCATTTAAATAAATGAGATGATGTGTTGAGACGTGAACTATTACCGAACTAAATAATTCGCTGCGGAAAACTATGGATTTTGTGGTACACTGTGATGACTGCTCCGTGTCGCAGCGATAGAAGCCTATACCACGATTGAGATGATACGATCAATGGCCAAACTGGATATCGACCCCTACTTTGAGCTAAATGACCAAACTGGATATCGACCCCTACTCTGAGCTAAATGACCAATATGGATATCGACCACTACTTTGAGCTGATCAATGCACAAGTCAGGTGGAGCATTCCTAGACCAAAATTCAAGATTTAGGTTAACCCAAAACCCCGTTCTGCACTATAAATGTATAGGCTGTGCGCTTGGTAGCCATTGTAGAGCTGCTATGTTACAAAGCTTGCAAGGGAATCAGAACAATGGCTGACAAAAGCGATATGATTAAGCTGGTAGGAATTATAATACGGGTGTGCATGCAGGGTAGAGCTCGCACACACGCGCGACAAAAGATAAACTGCAATACTGAATTAGGATGGACAATGGCGGAGGAGAAATCAGGAGATGGGATGGAGCGAACAAAAGCTCTGAGCAGAACAGAAACAATGCTTGTCCTCGCATCCCGCGGCTCTGATTTGATTACATGTCACACTTATCACGTGACATATGTACCCTAGAGAGAGAGTGAACCTTCATAGCTATGCGCAGTTCCAGTTTCACACACACACACACAAACATGATATACGCAAACTAACACATGACTTATGAACAACGAGAAACCAACAACACGCACACAAATACTTGCAATCACACAATCACACATACTCACATGACCATACACAAATGCACACAAACACTCACACAAACACATCTTGTGTGTTCGCGTTCGGACTAAGATTTGCATTTTAATATCTTGATTGCTTTTTCGTGTGTTCTGTATTTAGCCGGCTCTCGATTCTCTGAAGATAGGCTTGTGAGTCACGTGCAGAATCTGTGTTGCCAGGTGACGTTGATTAATGAAGGTGGGATGAGCACGTGATTGTGCCAGGAAACCACAGAGTCCTGTATTTCAAACCCCCGCAGCCATCACAGGAACGGCTTTGCGCCGCGCGCATACCATGATTGAATGAAAATGCTTGGGAAATGTTGTAGTAGGGTGGGTTAGTTCCATGTTTCATGTCCTGTGTGACCGCGTCAGCTGGTCTTATCGCAGTCACGTGATACCATGTAACAAAGTAACTCTTCTTCCCAGATAACCCCATAGGTACCTGTATTCCATTGTGTAGAGCCCATTTCATTTGGTGTAGCATTGGAAGCGTGACAAGCAGGCTGAAAATTCACCTCACCGACCCCTGTTGCCATCATTTCCGACATGCAACTCGCCACCTATCGGAGTGAAAATGTTAATATAACATATCTTGTACAGTTAGCTGTTCTTTGTAGTTCTTTCATTTCAGCAAAATCAAATACAGCTTCACTCACCGTTCAACGACATGAAAATCTGATAACGCAGGCCAAACTGTCAAAAATGACCGCCGGAGGAGATCCAACAAGATTTTTAACTATACCTGCACTTTACAGTTCATGATATGTTAATGGACGAAAGCATATCCCTACAAGCATTTTGTCCAATTACTATGAACATGTACAAACAATTAGAAAGAACACACAATTAGAAAGTGACAAACAAAACTAAATCAATCACATCGGAAACATGATCATATCAAGTGAAAGTGATGTTGTGATGCAAGTTGCAACAACGGGACCCGACACCAAACAATCGAATAACACGTTGTTATAATAATGTAGCAATCGAGATGAATAGGTAGTGAACAAGCTAATAAGTGAATAACACCAATGCTGGATGCACGCTACATGCATGGTGGAAAGATTATTGACATAGGGTACAAACCGGAAAATGAAAATTATCATGATAATGAATTATTGCAATTGTTCGATGCTCGGCCGCTTATTACAACGTAACACATATCCAGTAAACAAAGTAGGTATCCACCTATGTCCTATATATCGCATGGAATTGAAGGAGAATCACATCACATTATCACACGCTTACGAGATCAGATCAGAGTACGAGTATAAGAAACCAGTACCAACTCGCGATCGCATTGGTGAAATGAAAACCCAGACCAAATACGAAAGAAAAACCCGTGCCCATGCCAGACTCCAGAGCACAGAGGAACGGAAGTGAAAACCGCAATGCAATCCACAATCATATGCAATTATGAATTATCACAGTCACGTCTCCACGCTGACTATAATAATTGCCTATCACATCACGCTGATCAAGTCTTAGCGCTCGATTTCCCATGCAAATAATTTCATGTGAAAATCGAAATTAAAACGCGCAAGCGCTTTTGCCTGTTAATAATATACATATTTTGTAGGGTCCGGGTTTCCCCCTACCGTCGTTGCCGCGCAATTGTCGTTCCGCCCGATAAAATCCCGCCGCGGGCAAGGCCAAGGGTGGGAAAAAATTTTCATACAATAACATATTTCGCTACGAGTACAAGCCGCCACGCCGCGCGCACATTCGCGCAGCATATTATTTGTAAAATTTCTCCCTACCTTCGCCAAAGGGATTTTATTTTTTTGAAATTTGAGTGCCTATGAAGTGTAAGCTTCTATCTGAGTTATGACTGAATGTAAGTTGTGATGGTTGAAGACCATGATAGTTATGTTATGTTATTTTCTAAAAATATTTTAATCCTTGATGCAACAATTTTGGATCTTTCATAATTTTAAATAAATAATCATGGAATTGGAGTGAAATAACAGATATGAATTATTGCTTCATTGTTGCCTGTATGAGAAAGAAACAGCTGATTCACTAAACTAAACCTCTTGTCCATTGATGATAGACCCTGTTGAGAATTTCTTCATCAAACTATTGAGAATTTCTTCATCAAACTGTTTTCACTTTTCAATCTATGTGTACACTTATCAGAGGGTTGCAATGCAGTAGCACTAAATGTTACCCAGAATAAGGTTGGAAGTCTAACCTTTATAGCATGTGTATTCGTTCAGGATGGTGATGGATGTCAGAACCCGTCAAATAGAAGCTGTGAAGCAGATGTTAAATCTGAATTCTTTGAAATCAGAAAATACATGGAAAATCCTAGTGTTTGATGAGTATGGACGGGATATCATTGCCCCCCTTCTTTCTGTCAAAGAACTCCGAGAATGTGGGGTGACACTCAACTTATTGATATCAGATAAAAGAGACCCCATTCCAGATGTTCCAGCTGTTTATTTTGTTATGCCTAATAAGGCTAACATTGATATGATAAGCAATGACTGTAAAAATCAGATGTATGAAAAGTTTTATATCAATTTCATTACTGCTGTCTCAAGACACTTGCTTGAAGATTTAGCACAATTGACAATTGAAAGTGATTCAGTATTCAGGATAGAGAGAATATTTGATCAGTATCTAAGCTTTTGTATGCTTGAGCAGAATCTCTTCACCCTATCTGCCTATGACTCTGATGTCTGTAGTTACTTTGCCCTCAACAGACCTGATGCAAATGATGCTGATATAGAGAAATGCATCAATACAATTGTTGACTCAATATTTTCCCTCTGTGTGACACTCAAAGAGCTGCCTGTAATAAGATGCCCAAAGGGAAATGCTGCTGGTATTGTCGCGGAAAATTTGGAAAAGAAGATGAGGGATGCTCGTAGGGATCCTAAGTCAGGTAACATTATGTTTTCTAATATGAATTATATCCAGGCATGATTGGTGCAAACTGAGATAATCTATTTGAATTGAGAATCATAGATAACTTTGAAAATAAATTTTTCAGAGTTATTCAAGGATCAAGCTATTTCCAGCATGCAGAGACCTTTGCTTATCATCCTAGATAGAAATATTGATATTTGCTCAACTCTTCATCATACATGGACTTACCAAGCATTAATCCATGATATATTTAAACTATATCTTAATCGTTGTCAAGTTGAAGTTGATGGAAAACCTAAGAACTATGATCTTGGACCTGAAGATCCATTTTGGGTAAAGAACAAAGGAAAACCATTTCCTGAAGTTGCAGATGCAGTGCATGTTGAATTGGAAGCATGTAGAGCTGCTGAGCAGGAAATTAAAAAGCTGAAGGATGTGATGGGGGGAAGTACTGAAAATGCAAATGACCAGATTGCTTCAACAGTATCATCATTACCAGGTGCCCAAACTCTTGACAGATTCACAGGTTCTTCAACTGTAAACTATGCCAACAATGACAATTACAGCCTAAAAATAATGGGTTCATAAATTTATCTCTCAGAGTTAATGGAGAGGAAAAAAAGGGTTGATATGCATATAAACCTCGCTACAGCCTTGTCTGATGTGATCAGGGCAAGAAACTTAGACAAGTTCTTTGAGACTGAAGAAAAGATCATGACCAAAACTACTCTTGAAGAAAGTGTTCTTGAGGTATGCACTTGGTAGGGACTGAAAAGTAAGTACCTGCGATACTTTACGTTCTTAATTAACTTCATTTGCATATCTGTTACGATACACCCCTTAGACCCTGAAGAATCCAAATGTTGGGACTGCTGAGGACAAGCTCAGACTTTTTATTATTTACTACCTTAGTACATCAGACCTCCCTGAGAGTGAGATGCAGCAATACTTTGATGCCTTGCAGGTAATAGAGAAGATTGAGAGAAATCTTAAGTGGAAATCAGCTAGCACATAGATTATTAATTCTACTTTAGTGACTCTTCTAAACGATCAGGAAAATGGTTGTGACACTTCTTGTATCCAGTATCTTGAGAAGCTGAAACAGATTTCCTCACTCCATACCGTGACCCAGAGCAAACTCAATTCTGCAAGTAATTGTACAAATCATTAACTACCTACCGTTGATTTATTAGTGAGAATGCGTCTTTTGGAGCAATGGTTAGTGTACCGTTAGTTTTCAGTCTGGGAATCTCCACTCGGCACCCTAACATACTCCAGATTATCCAGCAGGCTCCTACAGCTCCATGTCCAACATGTTCAAATACGTGAAACAGTCTTCCAAATTCATGATGGAGGGAGTTAAGAGCTTGGTTGTGGGGCACAGGAAGCTTCCTGTCACCAGGATAGTTGACAGCTTATCCGAGTTGAAACAGTCCCCACAGACTGACAATTTTCTCCTACTCGATCCAAAAATATACCGGAAAACACAAGAGAGCGCGCCACCTAAGAACACATTCAATAATGTGAGTATACTGTGTGATTGTATACGTGTATGTACGATGTATAATGTATATTGTGCAATGTATATGTACTATGAAGTATGTATGTGTACACTGTACGAACTGTGTGTTTTGTCATCTCTTCTCTCTCTCAGGTTTATGTATTTGTGGTGGGTGGTGGAAGCTATGTGGAATACCAGAATCTCATGACCTATGCCGAGCAGCATCCAGATAAGAAGATTGTCTATGGTAGCAGTGAACTCTTGACCAGTGATAGCTTCCTGAAACAGCTCAACAAACTTGGGGCGGCATCGTCATAGGAGTAGATCTTGATTTAGATAGATCTTGTAGTTGTTGGGGATATGTAGTAGTATAGAATATAGATTAATTGTCTCTTATAATAACGATTATGTATCAGGTTTGGTGACTCATCAACCAAAAGATTTTGCATGATGTTATTTTGATTTAATTTCAATCTTCATTTTTGTGACTTATTGTATAGTTTAAGATACGTAGTTTGTCCAATGCTCAAGCACGCAGACTAAGACGTGGAATCGGTAATTTTCGATGGTAAAAGTTAGTTTGATCACTTCGGTTCTGTGACATAGGCATTGCTCGCATCATTGATTTGTTTGATGCTAAGTTCCAATTGGAGCCACTGTAGATAGTAGGTATCTTTTTATTGAACTGAAGCTGAAGAAATGTCTGCATAGTGAATATGTTAACTGATAAGCTTAATTTCTTGTTTAACTTCAGATGAGTACACAACTGAAAGTAGTTGATTCTCTGGCCGCAAGCACTAAGCAGTCATTTTCTAATCAACTCACTGATTGTTGATTATTTCTCGATTAAAGTACAGATGTAAAATGATAATTGTGCGTGATTTAAGATTTATGAATTTAAGGCAAGCTGATGAGTTTTTTCATTTTGCTGAGATAACGTTTTTGACTCATTTCTCTGTCAGCTGTGCATCACCTCACCTCTCCTCTTGTAGGTTCTTGCTGGATATCCAACTAGGCCATCAGTCGTAGACCACCTGTGCTCCAGTCCAGTAGAGAGTTTGAGTTAGGGGATGTATACCCTGGTACTGGGGGTTGATCTGGATAGTTTTCCATGATATGGAACGTCAGCTTTGCCTTGAAACTCTCTAGGGACGGAGCACAGGTGACACTGCGGGGGAGGATGTTCCACAACTTGGGACCGACCACGGCAAAGGAAGCGTCGTAGAGGGACTTGGCGATTGAAGGAGCATTCCTCGGGAGCGGCGGAATATGACACTTTGTGCCGAGACGTATGTGCTCGTGTGATCTGATGTTGATGTCATTCGGAGCGATTCCTTTGATGATTTTNGCCATACAACACCAGTGTACCAATTGTACCTGTGGCGGGCAAGAAAACGTGAGTTTTACTTGTACCTAATTCAAACATATAGGGAATAAACGGCTTATGAACATTTGACATATGAGTAAAATTCGGGGTTTCATATTCTTTGCCCTTCACTCCCCTTCATCAACTCTTAACTAACTTTTCAGAGTTACACACTCGAAAGCAAAGGTATACGCCAATGTGAACGGCCAGAAACCTCGGGATTATTGGGATTATGATAACTACATGATTGAATGGAACAATGATACTGACCGGTGAGTGCTTTTCCACCACCCCCTTGCTTGAATCAGGTGCTCTTCATCAAACTGTTAAATCGCTCTGTAGTCTGATAATATTACACACTAATACAACCCCATCCTCTGTTTTCCAGATATCAGCTGATAAAGAAATTGGGGAGGGGAAAGTACAGTGAAGTGTTTGAAGCTCAAGATATGAAGGTAGATCGGAAAGTGGTCTGTAAGATCCTGAAACCGGTTAAGAAACGCAAGATCCGTAGGGAAATTAAGATACTGGAGAATGTAGCTGGAGGTCCGAACATAATTAACCTCATTGAGGCTGTTAAAGATCCCATAGGGAAGACTCCAGTACTGATATTTGAACACGTGAATGCTATAGATCACAAACAGCTGTTTCCCACATTCACCGACATGGATATCAGGTACTACATGTATGAGCTTCTCAAGGCTCTGGATTACTCTCATAGCATGGGCATAATGCATAGAGACGTGAAGCCTCATAATGTGATGATTGACCATGAGAAGCGAACTCTCAAGTTGATTGACTGGGGTTTAGCCGAGTTTTACCATCCACTTGACCAATACAATGTGAGAGTCTCCTCAAGACACTTTAAAGGGCCTGAGCTACTTGTGGATGACCAGTACTACGACTACTCTTTGGATATGTGGAGTTTTGGGTGCATGTTTGCAGGAATGATATTCAAGAAAGACCCATTTTTCAACGGTTACGACAACCACAACCAACTACACAAGATAGCCAAAGTCCTGGGAACAGATGAGTTGTTTGAGTACCTACAGAAGAGAAGCATTGACTTGGACTCCAAAGTGATGGCAATGATAGGCCGGCACTCAAAGAAGAGATGGGAGAGGTTCCATACAGGAGAAAACTCCCACTTGGTCAGCAGTGAGGCACTCAGCCTGCTAGATGGACTCCTCAAATTCGATCACCAGCAGAGGCTGACGGCAAAGGAAGCAATGGAACATCCGTACTTTGATACTGTGAGACAGCTGGCTAGCAGTACTCCAACCTCAAGTTAATTCTATGGGAGTTTCCGGTAAAAATGAACTTCGTTAAATAAGGTACCGATATAGGTATATATATACGAGAGCCTGCGAACTTTACAACTTCATTGTCACTAATAATAAGCTAATAAGTATTGTTTGAGAATCAAGTGTTGATAATGGGTGTAGTTTTTATCTTTTTAGTTTTGTATTCAACAATTCAAGTATTAGAAGTTTAGAAGTATGCGTATGTGAGACCCTTTTTAACATGATGACAATGTTACCACTAATCATCTAGCATTTAGACCTCCAAATGTTAGAAAAAGGCATATCGAAGAAAGGTGCAGTTATGCAGGCTGTTCAGTAATCCGTGAGGTGTAATTAATTTTATTGGTTGCACTACCTTCTATGTATATAGTATTCACTTTCTTTATTAATTATCAGTTATCTTATTAGACATTTCAACTACGTACGTTTATCTATATGTCCTTTATGTTCTTTTCAATACTCAATACATGCCAAGCATGCTGGGTTTGAACAGAAAATATACCTTATAGTTACAAATAACCTAGTATGTATGGTTATCGGTAGAAAAGAATGCATCCCCTTAGGGCAATCAAAGTGACTTGTACTGTTTGTGTGAGTTGATGTACTAAACATATTGAACGAAGAAGTGTTCCTTATCCGTCAAATCCTTATTTCAGCTACTACAAGTAAGCTACACAATTTGAGTTGTATATACGTATCCAAACTAGGTTCTCTCCAAGCCTATTTAAAACAAATTGCACCAAGTCGCAGTGACATCTTACCACTTCTAACTCAACTTCCTCCCCCCTGTAGAGCTATGTTACGGATTCTCTCACTGAAGGAGATAGCAGAATGGTTGGGGGTTTCCCCCTTCGAGTTGTCTCTCCAAGTCCTATCCCTCTTCCTAACTTCCATACTCATCCCAATGAAGTTGGAGGAGGACATTGACGCCACCTGGTGGACGGTATTCGCTCCCATATGGATTGTGAACGGCATGTGGGTGTATTTCAGACTCATTATCTATCTCAGACTACACTTTCACTGCACCTCACGCAGACACAGGGGCATTCTCAAGTTTTTCTGGATAATAACGTTCACCGCGTTGCTCATTTCATTCGAGATGCTCATGTGTAGACACCTCGAGCATGGCAAGTACAGTTTAACGACAGTTTTCATTCCGCTCTTCATAGTGCTGGGACTTTTGTTGGTGCGGTCGTGTGTGTACCCCAAAATATCGGGTAACTACGACACTCCTCAAGCAGTGCGACGTCCCACCGACGCCGGTAATAACAGACTGGGGGATAGGATGAATAATATCAACAACTACTTAATGTGATATTTATATTCCATGTGAAGGGGATGTTAGCGTCCTTTTCTCTGATTTGGAGTGCTTGGATTTGGAGTGCTTGTGCTGGGTAATTCAATGACTCACCTGGGATTGTGGTCACGCATGGTGTTAGGTCTGGTACCACCCTGTGACCGAGTATGGTTCTCTTTTTCATTCCTATGGTAGTGTGCCCATGTTTACGAGGAATTAGCATCGCTGTATTTCATGAAATGCTGGGAGTCAAGCTGTGACAGTTGTTTGTTTGTATAGTTAAGCTACGATTGAGTATAGAAAATTGGATGATCATTTCAATTGGGAATGTCCGTGACATTACGATATGTTGACGAGAACTGATTACTGATTTTCCGTGTTTCACTGTTTCTATGCAATCAGTGTATCGTGTAAACAGTGAATTCCATATTATTCGCTGCACAGTTAACATTGGTCTGCAGTAGAATCTGTTTTAGGTGATGGTATTCGTGCGACAACCCAACGCTCCGCTTTCCTCAGTTCCACTCCAAATACTGCTCTACTACAACTACTACTACTTTATCCTGTTCTTCATAGTGGAAATATTGGCTATGGTATGGAAAGGTAAACAAACATACACACACACATGAACATATTGTATAGTGTGCTGTGTGATTCATAAGTGCCCAACTAATTGCCAGACACATTCATATACTTTGTTGGAAGGCGCTTTGATGTTTTGGTGGACGTCGTTTCTCGTTTACACGCGCGGCGCGCGCGCGTTGAATTATAAAACAAATTCACGATGCGTGCGTGTCACATTTCACATTTCACAAATACTGTATTTTCGACTTAAGATTGCAGTGTGTTAACTTCTGATAGTGGTTCGCTTCATTCTCACCAGTGGGACGATTCGAAAGTACGCATCAATACGAACCCCTCTTTTCAGGAACTGTACTGCCATACAGCCCATCCACCCTGGCTTCCGAGATTGCACTGCTATTCCTCTATTTGCTGTGTGAATCTGTCAGACTATTCGTGGGTAAGTACTCGCAATACATCTGTTCAAGGACGAACTCTGCTTGACTCAGTCAATATCGGTTCAAACATTCCCCAATCCCCAGGAAACAAGGGCAATCTGACCGAAAAACCATTCCCCATCATTGTGTTCATCTTGCTGACACTTCCCATGGCTATGGCTTATGTCTTCACCATGCTATTCCAAACCTATGTGTGAGTATGATTTCCATACAGTAAGTAGCGCATTATCTATGAACCAGCAATTGTGAAGTTACTGAAAACAAACAGCAATAACTGAGAACAAAACATCCCCAGACTTCATTTGGATGCGATAGTGTCGTATATTGGGGTTGGATTCTGTGGGTTAGAGTTCATACTGGGCATTGTGGCACTTATACAGTTTTCCAGGTCAGTTCAGATTTTAGAATCTATCCAATGATCACGATATGATGTGTATTGATAGGGATCCAGCATCAATTATCAGCTTTTTAGCAATTATTGCCATTTCAGATCGGATGCCGCCACACACTGACATCAGTTTAAACTCACTGATGAACGCTTTAAATCCATATCCTTAATCCTATTTCATATTTGTACATATGTTTGATATTGATGACAGAAATCAAGTTCAGTACTTGCATAATATATAAGTATTTTTTGCACGTCCAGAACTCTTTGAATGGAACTGGAATGACATGAAATGGACATTTCATGTTCAAATTTGGTTGTAGGATTGCTCCCTACCGGACCCTCGCTGACGGGATTTAATGATAATCCCTGGCGATGCAAATTGTGAAATTGCGGTAGGGTGAAATCCTACAATGTACAACAAATCGTATATCAGTGTTTTGTATTTGTGAATATTTCAAATAATTATAGATTTACCATTCACCATTATATGGCATGGCATCCACATTCGCTTACATTTGAGAACACTGCATTGTCAGGGTATGCGCACGTTGCATTGCGTTGTCAGATGTTACCTGACCTGTTTCTCGCGCGCGGCGCGCGCGCCTTCATCGAAGGCCGAAACAGGCCTTCGATTTCGGTGTGCACACGTTGCGCGCCCCTGTTCTACTCAGTGAACTGAAAAGTCGTAGAAAGGAGACGCGCAGCGCGCGCGGAGTATTTGGGTCACGCAGCGCGGGAACAGATTTCGGCCTTCGATGAAGGCGCGCGCGCGAGAAACAGGTCAGGTAACATCTGCATCTGACAAGCATTGCGCGCCCCTTGGCCTCATTTTACTCTGTGATCTGAAATGGTGAGCCGCGGAGTATAAGTATCAGCTGGCCCTGGGTCAAGCAGCTGATCAGCGCGCGGGAGAATTAACATGTCAGGTGCAGGCCAGGGCCCAGGTGCTTGTCAAATGTTATATTACCTGACCTCTGTTTTTCGCGCGCGAGAAACAGGTCAGGTAACATCTGACAACCTTACCGTCAGCGCTTGTCGCTTTATGAATTGAAACAATAATCGTGAGTCAAATCAGAACAAGAAATGTAAATTGTAAACCCATGCCGGAAATACTCCTATTCATAGGCATTAGGTCAACTTGTGACTCCTTTACTTTTGTAATTCCAATTTTGAAATAAATCCTGCAGCTATTATATTATCAGCACTTTTAAGATTCTAAAATGCTAAAATAGAAGCCAGTAAAAGGAAATTTTCAGTAAAAGGAAATTTTATTTTTACATCAATAATCAACAAATATTTTGAAATATGGTAGTTTAGCAGCCGGATTGAATAAACAGCGTGAATAATTTGAATGGAAAAGCAGTCCACAATTTTGACGATATACAGGCTCTTCAAGAAGTACATTATAATCTCAGTCGTGGCAGAGAAGCACTCTGAAGTGCTACTTAAGGAATTTTTTCTATTTCAAGACTGTTATTGATTTATCATATTTCCCTAGCTCATACTATAGCTTTGGGGCACATTGCCTAGGAGTGCTTTTGGAGCATCTTCAAATGGACGATGATGAAGTTATCTGATATGGATGTCTCTCTATATCCTGCTGCAGTCAAGGCACAACTGTTTGCACTGGAAGTAGAGTACAAGGAAGGTTTGATAATTAGAAAAGGATTGTGATTATACCTAATTATAAGCATTTTCATTTTCAGTATTTACATAGGAACATTTGTGTTTTAGTGGTGCCAGGATGCAATGATTTACGTCTTCATTAAGAGGGGTCTACCTAATCTCATGCAACCTGCATAGCCAACCCTGGTGTATGCCATTAAAATTTCTCACAAGGCTTTTTCACTGTTTGCCTTGACCACAAGAAGTAATCCAGACCCCAGGTATTGTATTATTGATTTATTCCCCCGACAGGAGATCTAACTAAGCAAGGTTATGATAAAAGGAGAGCTAAGATTATCGCAAATTATCAGGCATTACTTGACAGACGTGAGTTGATGTAATGAAGAGTAGTCTTTTATTCAATTTCACTGGTGATGCTAATTGTAGACTTCAACTTGTCTTATTTTCAACTTTCACATCCTGCGGCAACAGAACAGGGCAGACGACCAAGTAGTGGAGGAAGCTCTGTGAGTTTGAACTCTGCTGTCAGCACAACAAGCTCGGCTGGATTGTCAGAACCTGTAGGGGGAAGTGGTAAGTTGTATTGAAAATGCTCTCTTAATAATACTCTACCAATACTCTACAATATGCCTACAGTTGAATACTTGAAAATGAGGTAAGTACCTACTTATTTTCTGAGAAATGCTGTTTAGATAGTAAGTTCATGTGGTATGCTAGTATCTGATAATTACAGTCTCTGTTTCAGAGAGTGAGCAGGGTGAGTTTCTGAAAGACAGAACAACATGCGAGGATTTCAATGATGGTAATTTTCTGAAGTGAAGTGCTAAAAATGAAAAGCTTACCTATCCAGTGCTCACACAGCTATTCACAGAATATTGTTTCATGTTCCCACGTTGCGTGACCCAACCTGCCGTGACTTTTCTGCTCACTGAGTAGAATAGGGGCGCGCAACATGTGCACATTGTTTCACACAAACAACACTTAATCCCGACTGTACTCGACACTGTATAACAAAACACTGTACACAGTACACACATACAATGACAAATTTATCACGTTACCTACATTACAGTGACAGTCAATAAATGAAAGGTGGCTTCGTATTGTATAACAGTATGATGTCTTACCGTATTTTTGTTTCCTTTATTACTTCCTAATAAGTAAAACTGTACTATATATGAGAAGTTTTCATATACCTACTATAATAACAGTGCAGTAAAATTGCCTCCATCAACCTTATAACGTGAGTGTGTTGCCGGGGGAACTTACAAACTACACTTGTGTGATGTGCACAAGAGAAGAAAGTGTGTGATAACAGTCTGTATTCATTATTCAACATTCCCATATTTTATCGCATTGTGTGTGTGTGGGAGGCTCAGGTGTTCATAACATTTCATTATCCAGCTCAGCTAGTTCATGTGGTGAACAGGGACACACACAGTACACACACACACACTCAAACATACACACACACACACA
>CAMPET010000101.1:144061-160508 GCA_946803715.1 Beroe ovata
CTTGTGTGTGTGTGTGTGTCTGTGTGTGTGTGTCTGTGTGTGACGTGTGTGTGTGTGTCTGTCTGTCTGTATGTGTACCTGGATGCGGCGCATTCTCTTCTCATCTATCCAGAAGGCACCAGGCTCCAAGCCAGAGCTACTCACATCATCGAAACTGTCATCACTGTCATCTGATGACGGTTTCTTCTCCTTCTTGCTCTTCCTCTTCGGTTCTTCTGACTTAACCACAGGTTTCCTCACTTCTTCCTTTGCTTTCTGAGAATCATGTATTCACTTCTAAAAACATATTTATGCTGGCCGCCGGAACAACAATGTTATCGATAACTTGAATAAATACTACATCATTCGCTACAACAAGGAAACATATTAAATATACCCCTAACCTTTGCTACTGGTTCCTCGTCAGAACTGGGTGATAGGCTGTCGTCACTTGCCACATCCCGCTTAGGCATGGCTAGGATGGGAAGGAGATGGTAAAGGAGAAAAATCGGTCAAAACTCAATCGATAGTAAGAGATATCGAGATCGGAATGCTTAGAGGATGAAGTGAATACTAGCAGTATTAATATGAACATAAATAATGTTTAATGCTATTTACATTGAATTTACACAACGTTTATACACTGATAACATGGTGGTGCGTTTTGGCTCCCACTCTGAAGTATTTGAACCCAGCTCAAACAACTTTTAGTACTTTCTGTGAAATTCTGAAAGGACGACATGTTGCCGCCCCGTATTTTAGTGCGCCATCTGACACAGAGGGAAAACTACGTCACGTGATCAAAAGTCAATGTCATCGCTGTCCTCCTTCTCATCGAAGTTCTCAGAGTCAGTTTCGTCATCGTCGTCCTCCTCATCAGAAAGTGGCATTTCCCCCTCCTCCCCTTCACCAGCCAGCTCGCTACCCGACGATATGTACTCGCTTCCCTCCTGCGAAATAACGTATCACGTGACCCGGTCACATGACGAACAGCACGTGATGAAATGAGCGTGTGAATGGATGGCAATGCGAAACCTCGCTGTCCGAATCGGACGCCTCCATGGCGCCGACAACTCTCGGATTCCGATTTTTGGGTTCCTTCACTTCCTCGCCGTCACTGTCCTCAGCAAAGTTTTCAAACGTATCCGTCTGGTTAAACAGCTTCTTCTCTTCCTCACGGAGCTGATCCTGCATCCTTCGTAACTGTTTCTCAGTTTCCTGAACAAAAGTGCTCGCTTCAAACAACCATTTTCGAATACAAGGAAATATTTTATTCCATCATATCATGTCTACAGTGAAGTAACCAGGGTTAGGTCTATGATTAAGAATATGGAGTCTCGTTCGTCTGAAAAGCATGATGAGTTCCTTACCTACTATGAGACCTAATATAAGCAAGCAACTGAGAATGTCGAAAGAAAATTGCGACAGACAGCATTCACCTCAACTTTAACTTGTTGCTGCCTGTCATATGCATCGACAATTTGCTCGAGATATGTCAGATTCCTGAACTTCTCCATGTAAACATCGTACATCTTCTTCAAATCCCCCTCCAACTTTTCAAACTCGTCCATGAACGCTGGCCGAACATTCTGCAGGCTCTTCAACCTCTTGTTATTACGCTCCAATTCTGCTTTCTTCTTTTCGATCTTGGCCTCCAGATTTGCTTCATCGTTTGCAATGTTGTCTAGCTTGTGTTGAGTTCCTTTGATCTCATTCTGAAGGAATAAGTCGATTTAACTCTTAAATCAACATTTGAAGGAACAAATACTGCGAACACGCTATCGCTGCACACCAGTTTAGATTTTCAAACCCTGTTCAATTCACCTCAACCGTGACTACTTTGTTCTTCATTCCCTGCTCTATCTGTGCCATTTCTAGTGGTCGTGCTACGGCTGCCAATCTCAACTCCCGCAAATCTACCTCCATCGCCAACAGCTCGTACAACTTCGCACCACTCATTGTTATTTCTGATGCAAGCTGCCGGGCTTGCTTCAGCTCAGAAATCTGAAGGAGATTATGTTTGTTGGTCATGCTGC
Organism: Beroe ovata; assembly: GCA_946803715.1. NCBI lineage: Eukaryota > Metazoa > Ctenophora > Nuda > Beroida > Beroidae > Beroe > Beroe ovata. The sequence continues at coordinate 146,077 of CAMPET010000101.1, forward strand.
AGGGGAAGAAATTAATGTGAAATCCGAATGTGTATCTCACGGACGTTTGTGAAATTGATCGAGCGAATTGAAATTTCGAAAGCGCGAGATACGAATAACAATGAAACTTCGGATCACATTTTTGTCGTATGTTTGCTAGTACAAATAGTTAAGATGGCGGAGCGCGCGATCATTAGCGCACAAAACTCCATAACAAAAGCTGTAGAACTGACCTTGTTGGAGATGTCGAATGAACGTTCTGTGACATCTTCATTAGCTAGTTCCGTCTTGTTAGACTTGACAGCGTCATATAGCATGGTAACAACTTTGAGCATCTCCTGTACACTGTAACCGTCTGCCATATACAGCTTCTTGGGGTTGAGCTTGATCCGGGTTTTCGTGGCCTGAAATTGGAATTCTTATTGGTCTGTATCGCAATGAAGGGCTAGGAAGCCTGAAATAGAAAACCCATCTTCCATACCTACTTTAGATTATACTTTAGATTATGATATCTCTTGGTATGAGTACGTGAGAGAAAGTACAATTTTTTACATCTGACGGCTGATCATTCTTCATAATACTCAGTAAAACATTGAGTGAGCCTAACCATAATCCTTAGGTAGGAAGTCGAACTTTTTTCAAATTTGAGATGTATGTAAATGATTATGATTCATGACAGATGAATTGAAATATTACAACAGATTAACCTTTCGTTTTATTGCTACAGCAATATTTTCGTTACAACACTACTAGTCGAACTTGTTTGCAAGTTTTGGTTTACGGATACATAATACATATCACAGGTGAACGTGTAACTGAATGGCGAATAGCAATCAAGTAGCTGAATCATCGGAATTACCAGCAGTAATTCACATACCATGAATTGAGCAACATATTTGATGAAGATAACCCTGTCATCTTCTGTATCAATATCATGTGGTAGACTTGCGTTGGGTTCATACCTGCAAAAAGCATATTTTCCATAATACATAACAACTCATTCTGTAATTTTGTGTATGGTGTTCATTATGACCTACGTTACCTCTTGACGAGCCACATGAGGATTTCAGCCACAAGGGGGAAGTTAGGCTGTCTGAAGTTCTCCATCGAGATTTGCCGTGGATAACCCAGTGACCTCATCATCTCAGTGAAGTCTGCAGGATATAATCACGTTATTACTAACTAGGTAATTAGTGAGATAATTACTGATTGGATTTAAGTGTACCTAATGAGCACTACCCAAAGCAGTGATATAAGTGGAATTGGGGTTATAGGGAATCGATGTTAAAGGGATCGAGGTATTGTCTCCTGCCAACAAATGATACAAGCCTCGTTAATAAGATTTGATAGGGTGTAATGGATAATATCAAGTACCATACAAAAGTACATAAAAGTCGAGCAAAGAAGAGGGTATTTTTGTGCAACAACGTGGGTAATCTTACTTACATCTCAGATCCTTGAATGACATCTTTCAATAAAGAACCCTTTGTACCTAAAACTGTGTTGTAGATCAAGTGGAATAAAAATCCAGCAATTTTTCATACACATACTCATATCATTCAATTAACAGGACAACAGTTCTGTCAAATGTTTAAAGATCAAATTGGTCTGAACATTATATAACAAAACACGAAATGCAATAACAGTGCTGTCGTGATAAGAATTAAGCGAAGTATCATCGAAAATTAATACTAATATAATCATGTCATTTTAGACGAAAAAAATCATTCAACCATCACCTCCACTAATACCCCATCTAGAAAATAAGAACGCACTAACACCAATATGTTCAATGTTTTTATGCACTATCAAACACACCGCCTCCTTTAAGGAAGGGCTGAACTTAGTCACTGGGATGTTTGTCAAGTGCGGTGAATACAGTTTAAAGTGATTCGAAATTTCGTACAGCAATGTCATAGCTTCATGGGGTGATATTATTGGGATCAGTTGTGATACATTGAAAAGTGGGGGTGGCAACCACTCAACCTCTGAAAGGAGTTCTAACAACTTTACGGTCATTGACAGATGTTGCGGTGACTCTGAACACTTTTTAACACGGACTGACGACCAAAATGATAAGAGTACAACAAACAAAGCTCTGACGACAACAATTAACTCTGGTGCTCTAGATACCATGGCCTCGCTGAAAACCTCCCATAGAATGGGAATCTCATTGAAAGTATTGAGAACATTGAGGTCACGTTCTATTGTGTACTTCATGGATGCTGCCTCTGGCCACGGAGCCTCCAAGTTCACATCAGGACAAACTAAATCGACAATAAACTTACAAAGTTCCTTCCGAGACTTTGGGGAATTGCCAACAACTGATTGGATGAGATTCATGATACTCTGGACAGCAAGCAGGTGTGAAAATCTTTGATTTCTGAGCTTCACTCGTTTTCGGATGTGTCCTCTGTGGACGTCTTTGTCACTTTCAACAATAGCTGACCTCAGGGATAAAGTGAAGTCGTCCTGTTCTTGGCAAGTATCGCCAAATTGTACATTCACGTCCATGGCATCTCCAGTGATAAGTGATAGCAGTTTGGTAAGGATAGTAAGTCGGATACAGTCCTTTATAGGACACCACTTGACTATGTTATTCTTAATATCACCAATAACTTCAAGTAATTCCACGTCAACAGGCGTTGCTATCTTGTCAACAAGTTGAACAAAAACCTCACAGAGATTACTTGTGATGCAGATAGTATCAGCTATATCGATAGCTTTAGGGTCAAGAAATCGGAGCAAAAGTGATATGAGCTTCAGGTTATCACACTCGTTTAAAATAGAAGCAATCTTGACCATGTCAAGGGAGGTAATCTCAGGATTCCCACAAAGCTTCATCTTATCGCAGTTTTCAAAGAACATCACAATACTGCTCTCCGAAGAAAGAAAATTTGGAACATCTCTGATGATAGATTTGAAGCATTCTATGTTCAAGTTAGGGTATATTCCTAAAACCTTGTTCAGCAAACTTTGAAACCTGTCTAATGGTTGTGAACAGAGAAGCTCTGAAACGACAGATTTTGCAATACAGCTATCCTTGTAATAACATATCAGCATAAGACATTTCAAAACGAAAGGATGTTTGTGGGGAGCTTGGGTTGCAAGGCATCTACAGAACATTTTGATGTCTTCAGAATTAGACATATTATCAATGAAAGGAATAGTTTTATCTCTTGGCCTTGGCTCATTCACGCCATACACAGCTAATTCAAGGTGGAGAAGGATTTTCTGCAAAAGACTTGGTCCGAGGGAAGTCGAATCAGATTCTTGTTCTAAGAGAGTCATGACAGTGTTGTATGAATTGACTTGAGAATGTATGAAAAGCTTTGCAAGATCACCAATCATTGAATTGCTAAGAATATCACTGGAATTCTTCATAAGCTGTTTGAATTTTGGACTTTCATTGAGCAGTATTATTGACATTGGCTGCAAATTGGGGATGGAACAGAGGACATTCAGAACAAATCCAATTTTCTCATTGATTGCACATCCGTTTTCTAACAAATCCATGATTGCTGAGCTGATTGCACTGCTATTATACTTGCTTAATTCAGAAAGTACATTTCTGTGTCTGATGAAATCTTCTGTTTCATTGATGAATGCACAGTAAGATTTTTCCACTATGGCAGCAGTTAGATTTGGATAAGGAGTCAGAACCTTAACAAGGACCAATGGATGAGTAACATCAGGACACTCAGAGGAGAATATTTTGAATATAGTTTCAAGATATGACCTTTCATCATGTTTATAAAGTTGATCAGAGGCTGATATTAGGATTTTATCAATTACAGCAATCAAATTGGGACTTTCCTTTATTCCGACTAGGGACTTGAAACACCATTTCAAAATGAATGGAATCATATCCATGTTATATTTTCGATTGGTTAATCCCATGCAAATGCAATCCAGTGACTTCTTTATGTTATGTTCTAGATCAAGTTTAACAGGATCTCTACAGGGCAATACCTCTCTCTTTATCTTTTGCTCCATCACATCACATGATATTATTAAATAAGAGAGTCTCTCAAGAGCAGCATGTTGGGCAATTGATGTCGATTTGACAACTTGATAAATGGCTTCACTACAGTCGATCAGATCAGAAGACTTATTTGCATTACAGAATGCTATTTTATGTAAACTCTGGAAATTTGACATTATCCAATCACCTAATTTGAGATAGCACACTTGGTTAAGCTTGATTCATACTTAGTAAAAGTAATATGGTGATATGTGATGTTGTGATAAAATAAATCACTGATAGCAGAAAAACTTCAGCCATTTAAGGGTTCAATGTTGGTATTTTAAATGTTAGGTGCTTACAGACCTTGTTAAGGTATTCTGTCCTGCATCTCCAAATCATGATTATTACACAAATTGCTTACTCTAGAAGCTTGCAAGCATGTACTTAGAAACTTGCTAAGTGGCTCTAGGCACTCCTACACTATTATATGATACTTCAAATCAACATATTCAAGAAACCAACATTTCATTATGAGGTCCAAAAAAGAGTAATCTGAATTGTAGAACTAGATATTTAAAATATTGAAATAGGTTTGAAAGACAAAACTGTAAATAATATTTAAACATTGAAAACGGTTTAAAGATCAGTCGCTTTGTCACCAACAATGGTTCATAGTACGTCCAGTTCCAAGTCTTACGTGCAGCCACCCTGTCAAATATAGTCTTAGAAAATTTCTGGCAGTTGTCTTCATCCACACAATACGCCAGGTCAAGTTCTTTCCCTTCATAAATAAAATCAATCAGGTCATGCAATGAATAATTTTCTTTTGCCTGGTCCTTCATAATCAAATCAGGCCTTTTGTAAAAATCTTTGAGCCTCCTTTCTTTCCTACACCTTTCAACAACAGCGGTTTTTAATTTACTTCTCTGCAATGTTATAACATCAGCATGTTTCTCCAATGACCACCACCATTTTTTGTACCATATATGCCTAGACATGCCATTTTTGCAATACTCAGTTTCCAAAACAACAAATGTATGATACATTATTTTCATTTCTGGTAATGGTACTGGCAACCACTCACTTAGTGGAACTTTGTACAAGTAAATTTTTGATATGAAATGTTGCCCGTCTTTATCAATCGTCTGCTTCAACTTTGTATAGAGATCATGAGCATTGTAATCTTCACCTTTTTCATCTTTCTCAGCATTTTCATCAAAATGTATTCTGCCCTTCCAGTCACCACCCTTTGAATGGGCACTTCCCATGATCTGATCTAGAGACCTGATACTTGTCAACTCTTTAGATATAAATAAAATAAAATAAATAAAAATTTTTGCCTTCAGGCAACTCTATTCTAACTAGTCATTCTTCGTAACTCTATTCATTGAATTATGTACCCACACAGGGTACTCCCACGAAGCAGAGAGTCAAACAATCAGTTCTAATACTGATAGAAATGCTAAAAAACAACAACTTAACAGATTGCTATATTAATGACTGCTATAATTGAAATTAGAATTCAAAATAAATAATCTTTGTCAAAACCAACTAAGATAAGTGGGTATAAATGTTTATACCCTTTTTTCTCGCCACAACAGGGTTATCTAACAAGTACTTGTTAAATTTCTCTTTGCGTTCCAAGAATCTAGGGTTGCCCTCTATTCTACTAATGATCAAATTAGACACATTCCAATAGTTATCTATCAAATTATTTGAAATTGACTGCTTCTTAAATAAGTCTAGGTTGATCTTAAATGATTTAACTGTATCTGAGGATTTAACATAACCTGGCAACCTGTTCCAGTAGTTTTTAATTCTATCTGGAAGAAAGCATTGTCTCAATTTACAGATATCATTGTCAGCACTTACTTTAAGCCTACTGATAATATTGAGCCCAGACCGACCCATCTTGAAAACATCTTTTCCATAGTCAACTTTTCCAGTAACTATCTTAAAAGCTTCTATCAAGTCACCACGGACTCTTCGTTCTCCTAGGGTAGTTAAATTCATCATTTCTAATCTTTTGCTATAAGGCAATAGACCTATGTCATTCGCTAACCTTGTAAATCTTCTTTGAATAGATTCTAATTCTAGAATAGTACCCCAGTTTCCATGACTTGTTGCTGGGTTCCATACTTGCACACAATACTCAAGTTTAGGACGTATTATGGTCTTATAAATTCGTGACAAGATTTTATAATCTCTATTAATCAGATTCCTTGAAATCCAGCCAATACTCCTATTTGCTTCCTTGATACAAGACTTAACATTCATATCCCACCCCAGCTCTTCACTAACTAAAAGACCCAAGTCTTTCTCAGTTTTAACCTCTTTCATCAAATTACCATCCAAAATATATCTATTCCCGGGATTGTTGTTGAAAGCTAAGTGCATTACATGACATTTATCAGGATTGAACTTAAGAAGCCACAGATTTTCCCATTTCTCTAATAAATTCAAATCCCCAGTTACTTCTTCCTTGTTTCTTGCATTGGCAATCAACTTTAAATCATCTGCAAATAACTTTGTGACATTATGCATTCCATCTGGCAGTTCATTGATGAACAACAAGAAAAGAAGAAATCTATTTCATTGCTGCTCTTATGTAACTTGATTTTGCAATCAAAGTTGTGTTGATCATAAGATCAGAGAGCAATGCAATTCAAGTTACTATATGTTTATTTAAATATAAGTTGTACCCTACTGACAGCAGAAAAGTGCAATTTCAAGGTCTCGAATCATGGTGACCATGACCATTCCTCCTTATGTGATTTTATTTTGATCATTCAATGCAATAAGATTTTTTGTGCTTACTGTAATTTTATCATATTTGATCCTTGTCTTCTGTATAAGCGCGCGCGTTCGCCACGGCGCCGCACTTTCATCAATGCACATATACAAAGCGCTTACAAAGCTTATGTAAGGGTAATGGGCAACGGATCGTCATTCATTTACATGTTAGAATGTTACTATGTATAGCTTTGTTTGTAAATTAAGCGCAGCGCCGCGCGGCGTACGTTTCATCTTTGACTAATTATTGATCCATCATTGATCGCGATCGACAATTTCACAATTACCATAAATACCATTTGCATGTTCTGAATATGCAAAAGATTGAAGGTGCATTGCATTGCATTATGCTATTACGTGCTGCAGTTTTGATTCATTTATAGGCGAATCTTAATTCAAGTTCATAAATTTAATAACTCATTGATAAGAATAGCAAACAGTCGAAATTCCCAGTTCCGATCATGTATAGTTATACATATACAGTGATATCATAAAAAAGTTTTGGCTGGTTGGATGATGAGTACATAAATGACACTTGAAATGATATAGCTATTATCATTGCTCATGGTTAAGAATTTCCACTGTCTAGTGTAGTATAAATACTAGTTCACCTGTTTGATAAACCTATTTCTATTCATTCAGACAGGTAATTTGTTGGGGCACTGTATTTTATCCTGTCGAGGATAGGCCCAGGTTTTGCAAGTGCCACTAACCTTCAATCTCTCTGATGCTTGCCACTTTGTGGCTTGCATCAGTAGGCTTAGCATTGCCAGGCAAACTTAATTTATAATTCCTATGAACTTTAATCATATAGGGGCAGGGATGTTGGATGTTTTTGATGACAAGAGGTGAAATAAACTGTAGTTACCAGTTATGACTAATACTGCTCCTAGCAGGTTAATGGGTGATTATTTGATATTAGGTATATTGTATATCTACTCATATACTAATGAAACTCATGAATTCAGATGATGTAATTGATAATGATCCATCCTAACCAAATCAAATTTTCAGCTCCCGGGTGTCAGGTTTGCTTCAGATAATTGAGCGTAGTGCTGGTTCAGGGCTTGATGAAAAGAACTTGGATAGTGTTTCACAAGCAACAAGTAAAATCCTTAGGCTTCTCAGTCAGCAAGGTGAGTTTTTGCCTTTTCATGGAATCCCATCACTGATTAAAGTGAGCTCACTGGAGTTGTAAGGTATAGGTATAGATTTATCTATAGCTTGAGAACCTTGTGAATCCACACTATCTTATTCATTGAATAGTGACCTACTTTCTATAATCATACTGAGACAGTAGTCTCAATCCAGAATTTGATGTAATAACACATCAGTCACATACACTATGTCTGGTGACTATGAGCCCTTTATGTCATTGATGCGCATTTTCACATTATATTGAAGAAACTTCTGGATTTTCTGCACTACCTATCCAAGAAACAGTATCCAAGAAGCAGCATTTTGCACAAAATTTCATGCAGTGGTGGTCAGACTTCTTGGATACTGCTGGATTTTCCTACTTTTGCAACACTGCTGGCCCTCCCCATTTAAGTTGTATTTGGATGTTGTTCTATTTGTTGAGAAACAAGTATCGGATTGGATTTTACATATTTCCTTTAACTGCACGCACTCACTTCTGTGCAACACACTCCTACCTACCTTTCTGCTTAAGGAAGAAGGGTATTCAATTTAATGAGTTCAATTTAATGTGTTCAATTTTTTGAGTTCTTGACATTGGGCAGTAATCTTGTACATAGTGTGAAGAAACAGCAGATTAGTTGCATCAGAAGATTATCAGCTCAATCATTAGAGCGACAGGCGCGATTCCTGAAGTTCCAGGTTCAATTCCAGGTCAATCTCTTACTTTTCTGAGTTTCTTCCGGGCTATTCAGTACTAGGCCTCATTTAATTGAAGAATTAAGTGTATTGGTAGACACAAGTGAGTAGGCCGTATCTATAATAAGGTCACTGGAATAATATAATGCTGCAGATAGGTGCCTATATCTGGACCAAGAAGGTTGTTTTGTCATCTCATTAATGAGCAGGTCATCATGTGTGTATCTCCATGTCTTATATTATGTGCATATTGCCGCTGTGTGTGGTGGTATAGTCCAACACGTAGTGTAACGGTGTGTGGCACGAACACTCATCCAACATGTAAGTGTGTATGTGTATGTGTGTTTGTGTATGTGTGTTTGTGTGTGTGTGTGTCTGTGTTTGTCTGTGTTTTTGTCTGCGAGTATGTGTGTGTGTGCGTGCGTGTGTCTGTGTTTTTGTCATTCTGTGTGTGTAGAATTGGTCGGTCAAGATTTTGCTAGTTGATGTGAACGTACAGCAACTTCCTTCATACAAAGCTATTCTCGAGGCGCACTGACACTTGGGCTCTGAATTTGGGAAAATACTTACGCGAGAGCCGACAACTGTTCTAAATTTCCCCCTTTTTTCTATCATGAGTTGCCAGATCTGCACTGAATATCCACCATTTGTGACTTGCGAGCAAACACTCCAGTGTATATGTTTTGGTATCATGCCAATGTCGGGAAATGCAAAGCTCCACTGTCCACGGAATTATCGTCAGAATAACGAGACATGAGTTCAGCTTGATTTGTGACTAGTGTGCTGTTTTGATACCTTGTAATCATATTACCATTGCACAATGCACATCCATATTATGCCAGATTGCAGCATGCCCTAATTCCTATGTGGGTTGGGGGAAGTGTCTTGTCTCTGCTAGTTAATATCAGACTGTTTTTCATCAGACTAAACCGGAACCCATCTCTTGTTGTAATATTACCTTACTAAATATAAGCTGTTGATTATAATTCAGAAGATGTGGATAATTCAACAATATGCAATGTTCCGCCTTCATTCTCCCCCAATATGATGCAACGTGATTTGAGTGCAGCCTTTGCTCCGAATGATCGTGATGCCAGAGCGCTTGTTTAATGCAGGAGTGATTATCACTAGTTTAGATATCATGTTACATTGGGGGAGAATTACTGGGGGCTCCTTAACGAAAACTTCGGAAGGTGTTGGGAATTTCTAAATGGAACTTAGCACAGCTAAAGAGGTGTGCTACTTCCATTTAGGAATTCCTAAATGTCTTTCTAACTGTATTTGTGAAAGAGCCCCTGGTGGGGTGACAGAGCTATCGACACTAGCAACTGTGTGGTCTCTGTTTTATCAACAATGGCTGTTAATTTTTCTTCTTCACTGCCGCTTATCCCGAATAGCAGCGTGGTAAAAGGCAGTAATTGTCTATCATTAGTGTTGTTGTCAAGGTCACTCCACTACTCCCTCAAATAGAACACCATCTCACACACTCACACACACTCACACACACAAACACACACACACACACACACACNCACATACACACAAACACACACAGTACACATATAAGCATATACATGCACACATGCACACACAGAGGTAATATTATACCAATGTTATAAAGAGTAGGTATGGATATCACGGAGATTACATTATGTCAACCCTGTGATTTTGGATAATGTTGTTGGATTCCCTTGATTTACAGAGAAAATTGTGTAATGTCGTATTAATGAATGAAAAGTTTTACGCCACCAATTCTTAGCGAAGTGTTTTATGTCTTCATATTGTATCCATTGCTACTACTCTACTAGTGCAGATTTGCATGTCAACTCGCGTATTAACATAACGCATCAGAATTGTAATAACTGATTGAAATTACCATAATTTGACTACAACAGTAGTATCAGATGAAGTCTGAGAGACACACTGAGTGATTTTAAACCTGCCTCGTCATGTTAAAACTGATAATTATGAAGTGTAGTTGTAAAACACACTCAAATTCATACGTAATATAGCAGTTAATATCGTGGAACTCTCATTTTAAACATCTACAAGATGCCTTTTTTCTCGGTTATAACCATGATAACTGCTTTTTGAAACGATCTTTTCATAGATATAAATAAACGTCACTCACATGCACAATACACATAAACACATACATGCATGTACTTAGTATGTGTATCTGTCAGTATGTATGTAATATGTACCTATGTATTATGTACTACATACACAAATACACATTACATACAATGTACATTGTTGATGCACACATACAACCCATTCATACAGCTGACACTCACTGAAACTGCTATTATGTATTCACTTCATACATGCTATATGTGTTTGCTGGGGAAAGCTGTGACTAAATTGTTAAATTAATCTGGCACGTGCGTTACTAAGAATAGTGTCTCAATGTGTGTCAACGTGTGTCAACGTGTTTCAGAAAAGACGCTGTCCGAAAGCATAGTAAGGAAGTCGAAGGTGTCTCAAGCGTTGGTTACATTACTTATGGTAAGTAACACTCTTGGTAAGTAATACTGACCATCTGAACAAATTACCAATGACCAATATAAGGGTTTATCACTGCATGATCCTTACTTAATACAGTGATTCTTAAAAGTCAAATCTCGATTACATTTGACTGATTGAGTGACTGGTTACTGGTACCATCTTTTAGTAACCAGATAATCTTATTGCCCTGATGATTGTTTTCAGTTCTCACACACTACCACAAATCCTTTACTTAACTTACAACAAGTCACGATTTCAAACTACTGCCATGTCGTCACATTTCGTGTCGCAATATTGCGGCGATTGTGATATTTCCCGTAACGCGCGAAGGTTGGAATAAATCACAAAATTAGTACAGTCTTTGTTGAGTGTTGGAATTTTATCGCGCGCGCGAATAAAAAGCGCGCTTTTTCGATCGTTTTTCCCACGAACTCTTTACCTATGCATATCAGCAAAAAAATCCGAATTCACATGTGACATAACTCCTCACCGAATTTCCAATATCATATCTCAAAACATCTATTTCAGACAACACAAGACGTATCACTGCATCTGAATACCATCAACATTCTTGAGCACATTGCTTCGTCGTCAAGTGAGTAACGCCTCCCAAACTAGGAAGTGTTACCCTACACGTGACATATATCATTACGTGAAATATCACCACATATCATAACGTGTCATACCACGTTATACAGCAGATAACAAGTACGTTATATCACAGATAACAAGTGTACGAGGTTGGTAAGACAGGGAGCACCACATGCTGTATTACGGAGTATTGCCGCCACGTCTCGAGTTAGGCCGCTTCTCGAGGACTTGTGTATCAGGCAGCATCTACTGTTACTTAAACTCGCGGTCAAAGGTAGCTAATTCACACCCCCATGAATAACAATATGAACCCCTAATAATAAAATGAACTCTATTGATCCGAGAGAACATTTATCAACCGTCCTGCGTCCTAGTGTTAATTACATTCGCGTGTTAATTAGGGTTGTTGAGTATAGTCTTTATTCATGAGGTTGAGGAGTGGATGGCAGAATTATCAGTCGAGGGCGAAGCCCGAGCTGATAATTGGAGTTGAATCCGAGACCGAAGGTCGAGGATTTAACGAGCCATCCATTCCGAAACCGAATTAATAAAGAATATTTTACAACGTCCTCGAATGAAACGTTAATTGCTTGTTAACAGTTTCGGCTAGCTTCATCCCATTATACATAACTACTCACTATAGCATTCCTATGCTTGACCACTAATAAGATTAATTTGGGGAACTTTTTGTGCCAGTAGTAATGCGGCACCGACTGGGACAGTCTCAACCGCACGCACGTGTATAGGAAAGGCGGCATTCTGAAACCAAAGCAACAACATTTAGCTGCCCACTTATGTTGGAGTGCGCTATCGACCGCAATAGATCCTATCTTCTATTTTTGGTGTCGCCGACACGTTGGCTTTAGGGCGGTATTGTTTCGATCTAATTTTCTTGTTTTTCCGTATATTATTCAGATGAATAATCACTCTAAAACCTTGTTTATTGTAGACGATATGGATGGATAATCATCATCAATGATCAATTATTGATTACCATACACAACGATAATTCCTGTCCATGACGGGTGATAGTGTAATTTTCGGCAGCATTATTCGGATAAAAGTTGTAAAATAAGCCAAACATTGCGTGTTTTCAGAGAAGAAACTTGCCCTAAAAGCCCGGTTATGTGGGGTGGTAACTGTTACGTTGGACTTGGCCAAACAGTGCATCAACAATATCGATATCAGCACCCCATTGCTACAGGTAGAGTCATAGTTGTTGGTAGTTACAGACATTGGTCCGGGCTATGCAATCGGTTCACTTGGGATCCTTGGTAATCTTTGCGATAATGGACCGGATTTTGGAAACACTGACCTTTGAACAAACTGACCTGGGAATTTTGTCGAACAAGAAAATTTAACTTAGTTCCAACCCGAAACCAAGTGGATCGCCAGATAGATCATGTTATATCATGTATATCATATCATGAATCATCATAATGCCAGGTCCTCAAGATATACGCCACAAACAGCTCAAACTCGGTGTCTCTCGTCAAGAACGGAGTTCTCAACCTCATGGAAAGGTATGGGTCCTCGGGTCCCGAGACTCAGGGTATTGCGTCACTGTATTCACACTTCACCTACCTCTGTTATCCTCCCTTAGGTACTTCTCCCTGTACGGAAAACAGAACATTGCCATATTCCGACATGCACTCGACCTGTACACGCAGGTGCTGTCATTTCGGTCTAATGCCAGTAAAGCGGCATCCAGTGGCGCTACCAGGTATAATTGAGCGAGTGAGAATATCAACCTCTTCACTGAAAGTCAGCCTCTTTGGGTTACACGACGTATAGTGTAGTTAGGAGTCATCTTGATAGGATCTCCTCAGAAGCGTTATGCTTTCATAGCGTCGTGCCATCGTTTGCCAGGCTCAAGTTTTATACTCCATATTTTATGCTAATAGTTAAACTCACGATTACATATCCAGAATACTAATCATGCTAATGAATATCCTGAATACTGATGATGCTAATTAGACGCATGATTATATCCCACTACTACCTCAACTATGTTAGTGATGATGAACTATGTTAGTGATGATGAACGTTGAACATTGATATGCTATACAACCCTAGGAAAATGTTGGACCTCTATGTGTACTGGACCGATATGGACAAGCTGCAGAAGTTTATCCAAGTCAGGAAGTCCATTCTGAACTCGGTCAAGCATCTTGTCGGAAATGAGAGCGGCAGGAAGGCTCTGATCAAGTCTGATGGGATTGCAATCTTGTACGCTACAGCCAAACAGGTACACATAAGAGTTGTATTATTGTTGAGTTGTCGTCATAATAAGAGTTGTATTATAGATGTTTAGTTATTGTTGAGTTATAGATGTTTAGTTAGAATCGGTATTGCGATGTAAGTAAGAATGAATCATACTTAGAATTGTGAGCTATTTTTATATTTCCGTTGAACAAGCACATCCTGGGAAAATGTTCGTGTCGTCATGCCGTTCAAATGCTCTTTATAACCCTGTGTTACTGAATGTGAAATGACGTTTTTGGTTTGTTTTCCGAAAACTTAATTGCCCAATTTTGAATATGATAGTTCCCGTTTGGTATTCCCGTTGTTGTTTTCGTTTCTATTGGCGACCCAGGTATATTGTTTGTGGTTGCGGTCACGTACGAAATCCGAGGCGTAGAAATTTGTGACTCAACATTTAGAAAGCTATGTCCACTGTCCAGCCCTAACCACGACACTCCCCCTATGTCCAGCTCTAACCACCACACTCCCCCCTATGTCCAGCCCTAATCACGAC
>CAMPET010000101.1:161107-205142 GCA_946803715.1 Beroe ovata
CCCCCCCCCCCTATGTCCAGCTCTAATCACGACACAGCTCAAACCTCCCTTCTTCAGTCGGATGAAATGAAACAGGAGATACAGCGGAACTGCACCTCATCACAGCTCGATTACAAGATGAGGAACGGGGGGTCGGGCGGGGAGCTGTTCAAGAAGACAGCTTCCGTCGTCACCGGGGAACAGCAGTCTGCAAACCCTAATGGTGAGACTCTCTTCGCATCATTTTAACTTATTTAAGAGTTGAAATTTTTAAAAGTTATCCCACTGATCCAGTCTGTATTGATGAATTGCAGAACTCATGTTTTGCATTGTGGAAACAATGGAGGAATGCTCATCTTAATAACTCTTGTTGTGCCACACGCACGCACACAAACACACACGCAAGCACACACGTACGCACACAAACACACACATGGTGTGCACAGTGTGCACAGAATGTGCCACACCAACACCCACGCATATCCAAATTGTTCGTCTGTGATTCGTGGACAAATTGCGGGATATATTTTAAGTATTTAAGTAGGTAAATATTTACACATAAATATATGTTATATTCATTTTATTATTTAAAATCAAATTATACATGCGACGAAATGGATCAAACTTAGCTTTGTTTTGCACGCACATTTCACAACGCATAGTTCGGATAAAATGCACATTGCAAATTATAATTCCGCGATGAAATCTTCAGTTTAAGTCGCGTTTTAAAGACGACCAATCTTGATAATATCACAGTACCACACGTACACTGTAGAGTCAGTATAAGTAAATGCACGTTATTTCCACAATTTTAATGTGTGCTGCACAATGAGAATGAAACAATTTCTGCAAAGTTGTTACGTCATGACCATGGTGATTTTACGATACTATTACTCGGACTGTACACACTCACACTCAAACAAACACACACACAAACACACTCACTTTCATTCTGTAACCACTTCCTCTCTCCCATGTTGGAGACTGGAGTTGCCACATGGCGCTACCTCGCACAATCACGCCACCACGCACACACGCACGCACACACGCACACACACACACACACACACACACACACACACTTCCCACTTTGCAATGAACGGCAGTAGTCAATCGACATCTCTCTCTCTCTCTGCTTTTATCACGTGACAAGAATTGTCAATAATCTCCATATCGTGCTATCAATCTTGTCCGTTACTTTGTACTATTATTATTGTGAAGTATATATATATATTTCATCATCACAGAGCAACAATCAAAGAAATTCTACTGCTTGCCCCCTTGTAGGAATGTTCATTTTGACAGAGCTTGTTCTTTGCGTCCCGTGTTATCAACCTCTCAGTTGTTGTTTTAGGACCAGCAATACTCTATTGTCCTTTTACACGTCCCTTTTCCTGACATAATGACTGCATGTATTCTAGAATTGACTAGATCAAGTTAAAAACGGTGGATTACTTATTGTCAATAATTATCGTCTTGCTAGCTATCCAGTAAGTTCTGGAGACCCTGCGTCTGTCGTGTTTTTGGATTAGATCATTGTTAATCGGAGATAGGTACATAAATAGCGTCGTCTATTAATGGCATCTTTGCAATAAGATGATAATCCAAATTAAGTCATTAAGTCATGCTCACGTATGCTTATTATAATCTGATTTTGACGTTACCATATCAGGCATATTGAAACCTGCCATCAAAATATTGGGATGAACCTTCGAGAAACACTGTTTATTTAAGAGGCGAATAACAATTTCTGATGTGGTATAGCTGAGTTACAGCCCTGAATGCACCAGTGCCTCTCTAAAGCAGCACATGGCCCATGTGTGGTGTTATACAGCGAGCTATCGTCCCCATTTTATCATCTTGGCCCTGGGCCATGAATCTCCTCATGATCCGACAAACGTTCAGTGGGTACTGCACACAGAGAGAGAGAGTTGTCAGTGAAAAGCTGCAGTCTCTCTTCGCAGTTAAGTTAAGGATAGGCTATACTCAAAGCTTTGTTCGGTACTCCAGTATCTCGTTATATGAACATATTATTATGTTATGAAGATGCACCTTACTTACATTAAAAACTGGCCGTGATTACTGATTGTGGCTGGTGGAGCGGCCGCCGGCCACCTTGTCGAATTCATTCCCTACTTTCTGTTTTGCTGTGTCACAACAGAATGGGAAGTTTGCTTACACACCGTCATGACGCTTAAAGCTGCTCTCAGGGTACATTCGTCGAAAAATCCTACACCGTCGAAGTGGGTGGTAATTTTAGCTACTCGCGGTACTTGTACGTCTGCATTGTGCAAACCCACTTTTTATACAATGCACAATGTGCATATTATTGAATACGTGATCTATATAATACTGGACTCATATTATACATGTTGTATAACCTAGCGGTCGTTGTCCTAGGTTAAGCATAATTATCAAGTAATGACCTATATCGGCATTAACTTAACTCAATGATACTTGACCATAGTACGTTTATTATTGCTACCTTGATAGTTGATACTTAGCCAGGTTCATCGAATTAAATCTTGCATAATTATTTGCTCGTTTCTCTTGATCTTACTGTTCTACGAACCGAACTATCGTTACTGCTTCACTGACCCAATGTCGACTGATACAAAGCTTTCCACTACATCCTCTTTGCCTAGTTAAGGATTCTATTTATGTTCCCCCAATACACAATACCACTATTTTTTTGTTTTATAATTAATGAGTTCATGATAAAGAAGAAAATAGAGAAGAAAAACGATATTGACCCTGTCCCCTACCCCTCCTCCATCCATGTATCTATGTATCTATATCATAGTGTGAGGAGTAAAGTGGTATAAAACTCCATGGAGTGTGTTGGTCCAGGCAGAGTATCCAAGAACTTGGTACAGAGACAGCAACATAGCCTCACCAAATGCTGGCTACATGGCTCAGGTAAAATCACTCGAGACAGCTATCTCAAATGCAAGGAATTGTTTTATTCTTATCTTTGAAAATACGAAACTTATTGATTCCCGCTACACTTAATAACAAAAAGTAATTTCATCCACAAAACTTTTTTGAATTTTTCTCACAAGCAGACTTGAAAGAGTACTTCTTATCAAGATTCAAACCACAGATTTATATTAGTGTGGGAAATATACTGTAGCATTCAGATGTTATCTTGCTACAATATTTGTATCAAAAAAACAGCCGACTCGTATAGTCTTAATCCGTTTGATGGTCGCTTACAAGTTTCACCGCTTCTCATCTTCCCCTGATCTCATTTCCTGGGTACTTTGCATCGATCTCTTTCAGTTTGCAGAATATTCCAATCGTCGGAGAATTTGTTGTTTTCGTTTTCCGATGTTGCTTTCGGCATTGTGTTATTTATTGTTGTTGTTATTTGTTGTTTACTGTAAGCAACTCGGATATAAGTGTTGCATTTTTCTTGCTCTATGGGATTCTGTCTGAAATGCTTGTCAATATATTATTGACATTTGACACAATCTTCCGCGTGTGTTGGTGTTTGTGTGAGTGTATGTTAGTGTGTGTGTGGGTGTGTGTTTGTGTGAGTATGTATGCGTGTGTAATGTATATGCGGGTGTTTGTGTATGCGTGTGTATGTTAGTGTGTGTGTGTGGGTGTGTGTTTGTGTCTGTGTGTATGTATGTATGACGTGTCGCGAGCAAATATGCATTCAAAACAGTGCGATAGTATATCGAACACTCAAATAAGGCCCCCCACTTCCAATACGCTAAATTATCACGCGAGCAGAGTATTGCAATCCCAGGAGGGGGTCCAACATCCACCAATCAAACTGCAGTATTTCAGTCACGTGACAAACAATAGACCAATCGATCAGCATGGATTAGCCGAAATCAGTCTATACACGTACACTGGTGTGAATCTTGTCCGCGATACCGACTGTTTTACAGTGTACCCAAGGTTCAAAGTACAGTGTCTGTGGAGTGAGAACACTCCACTATAATATAGAGATGCCATTTCGAAACCATGGTGCCGACTAGTTCACGCCACTACTGCAGTACTCAAACAGTTTCTGCTGTTGCGGTGTACAGGTGGCACACACGTGTGTGTGTGTGTGTGTGTGTGAGTGTGTGTGTGTGAGTGTGTGTCATGCGGCTCCTATAATGGCGAGCCTATATCGACAAGCAATACTCGGCGGTTGCGCGGTGTGTGACTGTGTGTGTGTTCGTGTGTGTCCTCAGTACTTAATAGTAGCTGTCTGCTGCTCCACTAGTGTCGTTTGCAGCAGCACTAGGCTGTTTTTCTCACACTTGCTTTTGCATTCGCTCCGTTTCTAATTGTTAATCGTTTAACTTGCACCAACAATACAGTCTATTTGTGCCTCACTGCGTAGGGTCGGCGGTCAGGATAATTCCTCCCTTCTCATCTCCCTGCCACATAGCTGACTGCGCTACGACGCCGCATCACGGTGCCGAAGTGTCCGTGTGGCGGCACTGCCGCCCCCGGTGGCTCCGTACACCACGCCAAGAAGTGTGGCAAAGTGCGCCGTCGGAAGAGGCGCCGGCGGGCGGCTGCTAACCATGCGGCGCAGGAGCCCCGGCCAGCTTCACTCAAACTCCCAGAGATAGTGGATCCTACTGTGTTGCTCACGACTCTATCGCAGACCCAAGGTGAGGGCCGAGATCAAGTGGTGGGCGGGTGTTGTCGAAATCAAGTGGTGGGCGGGTACATTGTCGAGAGGTGCAGAAGGTGTCAAAGAATGAAACTTCTCAGGCGACGCGATGTTCTCTTCACCATATCACAGTTTTGTTAACACATCACTATTTTGATCCTTTTTCATACGTTCTTGACACCATCCAATTTGGAAACCGATTAAACTTTCGACTGACCTCTTTCTCAAAACAATTAGGCACTACTCTATTTGACACACATGCTTCTTAACCACTCCTCACTTTACTCCGCTCTATATCGAATTCCTTCAGAAATTACTGTAAAACTCTTGACATAACAGCTCCAGTGGTATCGCTGACGAATTCCATAATATTGATTGTTCAGTGTACGGCACTTTACCGAAGTGCTGGATAATTCCCACGAACACTGTCACGCAGTATAATACTCCACCTAGGTCTCTCAGTAGTTTCCTTGATAAGTTAAAACAGGTGTCAAGAATGTGTCACTCCCTCCCCTACCCTTCGGGTGTGGTCTATTTTCTTGGATAATACATAACATCACCCTTGTGTGTAATCCGGTAACTTGTGACAGATTTGATTCAAATTTCCGCATGTCCCTGAAAAAATATATGGAAACGTTTGATAGCCGTACATACCTTCAACCATCTTCACAAATTATCCCACGTACACCAAGAGTTATGCAATGTGTGTGTCATCATACTACAACTTTACTGGATGAAATTCATTCGGAATAATAACGCCTTAGTCATGCGATTTATGCGCGTCAAATGATATTTAGACAACACGTCAGATTGCTGGCGTGTGTCTGTGGCATTTCAAGAATCCAGTGACAGGTGTCAATGATCGTGTGAGTGCCCTGAATTGGGTTAAATATTTCCTGCCAATTATACGTCATGAAATTGACCGCATTACGCCAACTACTCTAAGACGGGATTCTCAAAATACCATGTAAACAATCAGATAAAGAGGCACAACAAAATATAAACCGAACTCACAAAATGTGAACCGAACTCACAAAACATGCACATCCCGTTATTAAGAAAGTATCGAGTCTCGATGCGCATAGCTGTCTTGATAATCGAGACAGCCATGCGTATCGGAAGTGGAATCATGTATGAAATATTAATTAGACCAGACCTCGCTGTTTTAGGTAAAGCGATCGATAACCTGGCATTGACGTGCAGCCAGATAATACGGAAGAGTATGCCCAAGCTGTGTCTCCCAATTCCATCTCTTCACGGACCTGTGTACTTTGACGAGCCGGCACTGGAATCAGATGCCTTCCTGCTTCAGGTAGATACATGTTCTCCGGGGTGCAGATGCTGCTAGACATCACAGTGGTAACCACTGACACACTATAGCAGCCACTAAAACATGGCATGATGTCAGTTGTTACCATGGTAACTACTTACAGCTGACATCACAATGATGCTCACTGGCATTACCATGGTTCTTACTAGTTACTGTCGTGACCATGGTAATCGCTGACATGACCATGATACTCCCTGGCATTACCATGATACTCCCTGGCATTACCATGGTAACCGCTGTCATGACCATGGTACTCCCTGTCATGACCATGGTACTCCCTGCGCAGGAGTTTCGGGAACGCGAAAACGACTCGCCCGAGGAGGACGACGAGTCTCCGGACCAGGTCCCCCTCACTCTCACCAACATGGACGATTTCCTCAAGTTCTTCCCCGAACTAACGGAATACCAGGTGCCATGTTATAGAGTACAGGTGCTATGATACCTTAGGTGCTATGTTATAGCATAGAGTTGTGCAGTATTAAAATCTACATGTGACTCCAAAGTCTCCCATTATAATGCTCCTCCCCACAGAACAGAACAGTATTGTTGGACCACCTGGCAGAGTACAGGAAGGAGTACCTGACTTTAGTACCCCAGACCCCCAGTAACAGCAATAACGAGCTCTCTGATGAGAGATCTGACACGGGTTAGTGGATGGGGGACGAGGGTAATGGGCTTGGTGCTTGAGGCTGGGGACAAGGGGCTATGATCCGGCTATATCTGCCGGGTTTTCTTGAAGTTGGGTATCCGTATATCTTACACCATGACTACCTACAAAAATAAACATTGTGACTATGGTCCACGATTGAGACAATGAGACATGTGAATCTCCCCACTCCCAGGCCCGATCAGTGTCATTGTGAAGCCCGTGAATGGACACTCCCAGTCTTCACAGTCACATGTCCGCCCTCTCAAAGCATCCACAGAACTTCGGAAACCCAGCTCCTGTGAAAATCCTCCGACCAGTGGGTAAGTATCATGTAATAGTCTTTAACTGCTACCAATTGTATAATACGGAGGTAGTATGGGGGGTAGAATGTGCATTGTTCATACTAAGTTCGAATAATACCAGGCCAATTTGAGATATTCTATGATGCATATAGTGCATACCTTCATTTCCATTATCTGTTCGCCATTGGCATTTTCCACTTATCTCCCATACATTATCAGGCGGCCGGGAGGAGTGTCCAAGAGACCGTGTCGTAACAATGTCAGGACAGTTACAGAATCACTCAGTTCCCTCGCATTGGAGGAGGGTAGCAGGGTTCTGTCTGTGAACTACTCGCCCCCTCCTGCTAACGCTGCAAAGCACTTTGTGAAGGTAACTACTGTTAGAGGGTGGTGTCAGCAAAACCCACCCATCTCGTTATTCAGTATCTCACATTTCCCCACGATCTGATCACATGATACGGGTGGTGTCAAGACACCAGGCCAGGGGTAATTATGATGGTACAGGGGTTCTCATATCACATGGTGCTGAACTCAGATGTGGCTCTCATGGATCAAATATCAGGGCTGGGAATGGTATATATATCTTCCCGAACCAGAAGCGGATATTACTACTATCTACCACACACAACTACCAATCCAAGCAACCATGAAGATGCCAAGCTCTCTACAGAAGTTGAAGGAGAAGTGTCGGACAGCACGGCGCCACAGTGGCGATACAACATCCCCCTCCTCCTCCAGCAGATTTACATTCACCCAGCGTGCTGACTCCGCTCCCTCCTGCCTATACGACACCTCAAACCGTGTCGACATGGCATTCCTCCGGACAGCAGCATCTCACCACAAGCCCAGCAACAAGACGCCCTTCTCCAAAACAGCCTCCCTGAAACGGGGCAAGAGCTCTGGAACAGTCCTTCCCCCACCTGACTTCACGCCTGTTGACGCTCCTATCCCCCGGACCAGTCTCTCTGCTATTGGTGGTGGTGGTGTCAAGAAACACCGGTTCTCCACCACTTGCTCACCCTCACTTGCCACACTGTGTGAGGGGGAGTCCTGCTCGGAGGAGAGTGGATGTTTGTTGTGCTCGCTTGCCAGACCTGAGCTCAAGAGACGACACAGTGCAGTACTTGATCCAGAGTCCATCAGGAACTTCTATTGATTGATTTGTGTGTGTGATTTTGAATAAATGAACCTCATCTACCTATTTATTAGCATACAGTAGTATGAATCTATCAATTTGGAGTTACAATAGAAATTCAGAATAAGAACAGAAATGATAAACCTTATCATTCTAAAAATCTACATTTACCCCCCTCCCTCTTGCAGGTATCAGCCCCTGACATGTACTCCCATCGACCACCCCACTATCTAGAACAGCTGTATGACCCTATCCCGTCAGTGCAGCGCACACTCATGCTACTCGACATTGCACGTGCAGTGCACCCCGAGACACTCATCAACCGAGTCGCGTATGACCAGGTTATTGAGGAAAAATGTTATCCTGGCAAATTTGCGTACTCTTTTCTTGTCTATAGTTTTACTGTGAAGACTAAAATTCCTAGAAGAGTTTCCGTATTCCCAAAATGTGGTTAACCTCTTTGCCAGTGTCCAATAATCCACTCAGGATGAGTTGATAAAGAGTGAGGACTCGTCACAACGCGCACAGAGTAACGTGAAGTGGGATGCCGCCCTGAGGAGGTGCAAGATACTCCCCTCAATCCCACAAACCAGGATAACAGCTGACATTGCCTCCGCAACTGGAGGGGTGAGTCCACTGTCATGTGCTGTCTTGTGTTGTCATTTGTTGTCAGATTGCTGCTGTCATTGCTGTAATGTGTTGTCAGTACTGTCTTGTGTTGTCAGTGCTGTCATGGGTTGTCAGTGCTGTTGGTAGAGTTATCAGTGCTGTAATGTGTTGTCAGTGATGTCATGTGATGTCAGTGCTGTTGTCATTTGTCAGTGCTGTCATATGTTGTCAGTGCTGCATGTGGCAACACCCCCATACTTTATAGGGAGTGGTGATCAGGATGTAATGTTACCAATGTTACCAGGTGTTCGCAGATGAGAGCTCCACAGGCACTGTCAACATTCCCACCCTACAATTTGAGTCTCGGTTTGAGTGTGGCAACCTCCGCAAGGCAGTACAGGTCAGGACAATAATATCACCTTTTTCCATACAACTCCACCCTTTAACAATAAACTTCAGCGTAACTGGACATCTTGAAAGCATATATTGTTCCCTGATTTGAATCATGGCAGGATGAAATATGCTAAGCTAACTCCCCCGTTACCTTGTCGCCTCTCCGGCAGGTGCGTATATTCGAGTATGACCTGGTGCTGAACTCGGACATAGGCTCGTCTCGGCACCACCAGTGGTTCTTTTTCGAGGTCCAGAACATGGTAGCCGACTTCCCCTACAGATTCAACATCATCAACTGTGAGAAGAGCTGCTCTTCATTCACTCAGGGTAGGAGAACCGCATCGGTCACCTGTGTCTGTCAGGCTGTCCCTTACCTGTCACTCGACTGTCAGTAACCTAGCAGCCCCCGCTCAATAACCTCTTATAGTTAGATTTGGGAGTGTGTTTGTCAGTGTGTTAAGGTCTGAGACGTCGTTGAGTAGTGCGGGATAAATGTTCGTGATTCCTGGAATGAAAACAGGGCCGCACCGAGTGGCCAAATCATTGCTCGGTATTTAATTGTTATATGTGATATTTGAATTGTAATATAACCTGTCATCACAAGTGTCTCGACCATCACGAGACCTGGTGAATTAGCCGGCATAATCACGTCCTCTCTTATTATATTCGTCAGAAATTAGAGTGTTTCGATTTTCACGGAAGACACTAGTTTTACGGGGAATCGATCATTCTATAAGGTTTCATATCGATGAGACTTGATTAATCGGGAGAGTAATCCGGCTTCACAAGACTTGTATCTTTGTATGAAGTGAGGATAAAACTTTCATCACCCGCTTAGTACTTAGTAGCCTCATTACGTTTAGAACACTCCCATTTTCACAGAATATTGGGTTTTGGGGGTATTCGTTTGTGTGTGTGTGTGTGTGTGTGTGTGTGTGTGTGAGTGATTTTCTCACAATTCCTGTTGTCAGGTATGCAGCCTCTGCTCTACTCCTCACGCGATGCTCTCTCGAATGGTACAGGGTGGCAACGAAGTGGAAAACGAATCTGTTACTACAAAAACAATTTCATCAGGAAACCTTCAGAAGATTCAGGTATTCAGTCAGGGGCTTCCATCCGGAATTTCGGCGTCACGAAGCTCCTAAAATTGAATAACATAACGACAAATTACGATTTAGGGTGTCATAACATAATGATCGTGTCGAAATCTCAAGTCTGCCCCTCAGATAAGATTTATACATCGGGAAGAGGCGGGAACTCTGCTCAGAATATGTACACACTCACCTTCACGATCTGTTTCCCTCACTCCAGTGACACCTGCTACATCGCCTACCACTACCCCTACTCCTACTCTACCTTGCAGGTGAGATGCGAGCCGCATACACTCCCTCATCCCCCAATTTTCTTTCCTTACTCTATTATTCTACCCCTCCTCTCTCCACTCTCTCCCACTCCCCACTAACTCCCACTCCCCACTCCTCCCCATTCCTCACTATTTTCCACTTTCCCCCCTCCAATCTCCCCCCCTCCCCACTCCTCCCCTCCTCCCACTCCTCACTAATTTCCCCCTCCCCACCCCCTCACTATTTCCTCCCCCTTTCCCTCCCCACTCCTCACTATTTCCCCCTCTCCACCTTCTCCCTCCTCCCCATCCACTCCCCAATCTCTCCCCCTCCCCACCTTCACCCCCTCCCCAGGCACACCTACTGGAGGTGCAGCACCTACACGGAGTGAATACCATGTTACGGAGACAAACCCTGTGCTACTCTCTGGGCGGTAACCCAGTGGATGTCCTCACCATCACTCAGTTCTCAACACCATCCAACAAAGTATCCGTCTCTGCGATGAGTATGTCACACAGAGTAGTAGCATAATCATCGACTGATTTCAATTTCCTTATTTATATCGTCAGAAGTCTGAATATTGACTCAATATCTCAAGGGATGGGGTCCCGGTGGGCCGATCCTCAGTAATCACCCTCATTGCGATCCACCCCAGATGACAGGGACTACGTGGTCCTATCAGCCCGGGTACACCCTGGTGAATCCAACTCTAGCTGGATCATGAAGGGTGCTATCAACTTCCTGCTCTCTGATCATGAGAAAGCCGCCCAGTTGAGAAGCAAGTTCATCTTCAAAGTGAGCACTCCACAAGCCACGTTACATCATCAAGACGTGCCCCTAAAATAACGTGTTTTAGTCACGTGACACGTACTCTTATTAACACGTGGTCTCCCTCACTGTCAGATTATCCCCATGTTGAACCCTGACGGGGTGATAAACGGGTCACACAGGTGCTCTCTACTTGGAGTTGACATGAACAGGCAATGGATCAACCCACACCCCCAACTCTACCCCTCACTCTACCATACTAAGGGAATGGTGAGTTGCACATATATCTTCTTTATTTTCCTCTCTAAAGTCAAACTTTGATCCGTTTTTGTTAATGTTTGTTCCGCAAAACTGCTCAATTAGTTTGTGTACAATAACACTATTTCATCTTAGATTCAGCTATTGGTTGCGTTAGGAAAACGCCCAGTTTTGTACTGCGATTTTCACGGTCACAGTCGGAAGAAGAATGTGTTTATGTATGGAAATATCACACAGCCCTCTGAAAATGCAACTGTCAAGGTGATAATAAGAATTCGGCACTCCCCCAGCTAATCCCCGAATCAATCCCACACACCCACTTGCTCCCCGAATCATACTTAAACACCACGCTACTCCCTAACTCACTCCCACTTCCCCAGCTACTTCCTACAATTCTGGATATTCACGCTCCTGCATTCTCGTTTTCGGGGTGCTGTTTCACCGTTGAAAAATCACGTGAAAGTACGGCACGTGTAGCACTGTGGCGACAGTACGGTATAACACGTAGCTACACGTTAGAAAGCACGTATTGCGGTGCGGACCAGGGACTATACAAGGTAAGTAGTGGGGAATGTACATTGTACATTAGTACATTGTACACAAATTGTACTCGTACAGCTTCGGTAGATTTGGTGTAATGGTGACCATCTTGTTGGTATAACAACGCATGTTTAACAGCGCAGTTTTGAAAGGAATTCATTTCCACAGGGGTGTCAGATAGGGACACAGCACCTGGAGGAAATGGGTGCCAAGTTTTGTGAGGGAATTCTCATCATGTCATCCGCTGACCAACCGTGCTGTATGGACGATGACACTGAGGAGGAGGATGACAGGTGAGAAGTTAGGAAGGGAGGAGTAGATGGGGGAGGGGAGGAGAGGTGAGGGGACGGGACAGGAGGAGAGGTGAGGGCGGGGAAGGGGAGGAGAGGTGAGGGCGGGGGAGGGGAGGAGTGAGGACAGAAGAGGAAAAGAGGAGAGGATGGGACGTGAGTACGGGGGTGGAGGGGTGGGGAAGAGAGGAGGGGACGTGAGGAGGAGGAAGATGAGAGTGTGTAGAGGAAAAGAAAAGGAGGGGAGTGGAGAGATGCGGGCAGAGGAGTGGAAACCATGACGTGTGGAGAGGAGGAAATGAGGGGACAGATTAGGTGGGGAAAGAAGGGGGGAGGATGGAGGGTCAGGAGGGATAGAGGAGAGAAGGGAATGGTTAAGGATAGGTGAAGAGAAGGAAGTGTTTGTCGATTGGTTGTGTTTGACGGAATTTCTCGACTATCCCTACTAACACTGTTTTAGGAAAGTATCCCCAAGGTCCAAAGATAAGCCTAGTAAGGGTAATAATGCCGCCAGATACGCTAAAACGCGCTATTGCTACCAATCATTGCTGATCACTATCGCTGGGGACATTATGTGTTTGTTGTGGTGATGTATGCAATGTTGTACTGGTAAAATAATGGATGTCATCCGATGACAGTGTGTTAAATCACTCAGAGTCCCAATGAAAAATCTCGGCTGATTCAATTCATCAATTCAAAATCAGCGTCACTTCTGGACGTTTGTGGATTTTCGTTGAAATTATAATCGACATTGTATTGTTCATGCGGCTTTTTCGTCCAGTTTTCGTCCCTACTGCTAACATAACAATGCTCTAATTGAACAATTTCTAGTTATCCCAACCTGTATAGTATACAGTGTATACCACCGTTCTTTTCTCTAGTTTATATCCGTGTTTCTGTTTCAGTTTCTACTCGTCGGACAGCGAGGACAGCGAAGATGACGATGACTCGAGTGCGTGACTCCAAACCATGATGTGTCACGTATGTGTCACACATCTGGGTGTGTGTGACACATGTATGTGACCATGACATGTGCGATCATGACAGGTTTTTAAACCCGAGATCTTCAGCTACCAGGTGACCAAAAAAGTAAATATTTTTCCGAGCTTAATTGAAAAGCTATGAGCATGATTATTAATCAAAAAAACTTTGTGGACCGAACTTGTTTGAATTGCTTTCGATTGGAATGGAACATCATGATTAGCAGACTGTTCAGATAGATTTAATTGATATTGTATTTATAAGGAGGGAGAAGATATTGAGATTTTATACCACTCAAAATGGGACCATATTTGGTAGTCTGGAGGAATATTGGCCCCAAAAAGCGGACGTTCAGTCTGGACTCAAAGTTGACTTGGGTCCACATTGTCCGCTTTTGAGGGTTGAACTCACTCCGGGCCACCAAAAGTTTAGATATGATATCGCCAGAATAAATAGCTAGGATCTTACTTCACAGTGAAGCTATACTCCGGTTTCAATGAAGTAAAATTATCTGGCGATTAGGGGTTGGGCAAGCAATTATATTCTCGATTTAATCGCTTCCTTTTCAGTCAAGGCTCTTTTTCCAAATATCGATACTCGATAGGCTGATGCCTCTGTTATGTATTATCTATGAGGTCGCCCTATGAATGTTGACCATTTGGCTGTTTGTTTGATGATTGGATATTCACTGTGATTTTATCAGGCGAACGTGTATTTGAGAAAGCATGAGGATGTAGACCTATTTATCACAAGAATATGTACATGCTGTGTAAAATGTAAATAAAGTTGGTGAATTGCGACGATTTCAACCATTTAAACTTGTGGATTACTATTCGTTCCAATAAGTAATTAACAATGATTGGAAATCAACGTGAACCCAAGAACTCCACCAAGTGATACTGGGAATCGAGGCTCCCTGCCAAATGGTGTCCCTGGTGGAATACCAGATGACAGATTGACAGGTTGTATTACATGCCAGATTATGATGCTATTTTCCCGGAAGAGAGAATAAGCTGTGCCCCCACCCTTTCAGTCATATTGTGATCCTGTGATCAATCAGTGGGTAATGAGTACATATTATTACTTATAGTGTCTGATATGGTGATATATGCTCTTGATCGTGTTTAAATCACTCATAATATATGCCTCCCACACATGCAATTCATCTCCTGATTACAGATTGCAGCTAGAGAATCTATAGTCTATACCATGCAGCCTATCATTCATATACAGCATGATGTTTAGCTGCAAGCACACACGTACAGTGACACAGAGAGAAACAGATAGACAGGGATGTCACATATATGGAGAATGGTGGGATTTCTTCAGAATTTTCCTTCAGTCAGCTGGCTTACAAGGTATTAAACATACTTCATAACTGTTAGACCGCCTTAAAGATAAGTCCATCATATTCATTAGCAATTTCCTTGGCCAATGTTTCTCAATCAATAATCGATTGATATTTGTCACAGGCTACGGCCGGTCGCATGAGATGCAGACAAGGTGATCTACTATATAATCATGGTGGATGGTTATTTGACTGGTGCTATGAAGCTGTGGCCCACAGCAGCACAATGTCACAGGTAGGACTTACTATAAACGCCTGATTCAGTCTCCTCAGTCCTCATTTACTCATATTCATAGTCACTTGTGGAGGGAGGACTATTCCGTAGTAGTTGTACCGGAACCAACGAAATCATAATGAATTACCACAGACAATTTGTCAAAATCAAGATCTCTATGCTGTAGTTGCCATTTGCATTACATCACGCATCAAGGTGCCCGGTGCGTCATTAATTAAAATTCATATAGTTTTTCCAGTTTTAGGGTGTGGCGTGTTTCCCTCCCTCGCGAATATGTCACAGCAATTAGAGCCGTGACGTCACACTTCTTCCCATGTCATTGACACACCCTCTCTATATCACTCACTGACTGTTTTCTCCTGCCTTTCCACAAAAGATCCCACCATATCATGTTGTCATTTTTGAGTATTGTCATGTGTGAGTGTTGTCGTTTGCTGGTGTTGTCATTGCTGACAACGTGATTTCCGGTCGCGTTTGGGCGTGGAGTAATTACCAACTTTGTAATTTCCCCCTTCTAGCGTGGGAACTTGTCAATTTAGATTTTGAAGAGCAATATCATTTCCTGGCCGGCACGGGGCACCAATTGTGCATATTTCTGTTAGACCTGGAGGAATCCCGATTCTCATGTAGCACCACGGTTTCGGTTGAGTTTTAGTTGATCACAGATTGCAACTTTTGAACAGTCTTCATTCTCGATGTTTTTGCAGAGAGTGATTGTCTGTCGTAGTAGGAATGTTGAGAATGTGAAAAGTTAATAACGATATGAATGATGATTGGTTAAGCGAAAGCTGATGACAAGCGAAACCTGCTTTTAACAGTCGCGAAGCCATGTCGCGTAACATATACAAACGATATCTAGAATTGATGACGAACATGATACAGAATGTGCCACCCGTGACGTCATCAATTGGAGTTATTTAGTTTCTAGAACTAGATACGCTTCCGTGATGTCTATCCGCATACATAATTGGTTGTGATGGCGATCATTGACTGCCCCTTGCTATATATAAGGCGTCATTATAATTTTCACTGCCCTGGATATGGTGAATTGAATCCAGTGGAGCATATATAATTGTGCTGAGCTGTAAGTTGGCAGTGTGTGTGTGTTATGTTATTCTTCAAGGAAACATCTCATGTCTTCTTCCTACTGTAACTTGACAGTCCGTATCCGTGCCCAGCAGCATATCGTATACTTACATTATACTGTAATATATGCGCAGCGCGACATATATTTAACATAATTCAAGGTTTCGCGAGGAATCTGAATAAATTATGATAGAAAAATGGGTGTGTGAGTGAGAGAGAGAGGTATGACAGTGAATAACTTTACTTTATGTTAAGCTGTCAAATTCGTGAACACGCCTATATTTTACTGCAACTTGTCAATTCTTCAGTTTACTTGGTCAATGTTTGCCTTACGTCTCATCTTCCTTTTCTCGTTGAATTCATGTGTCGATGAAAATGGGCCACGAAATGTGAAATTGTGTTTCCATCTGTAGAAGTGATTCTCGCTTTGGAGAGGTGTGTCTCGCTTTTGAAATGTGTCTCGCTATGAAATGTGTCTCCTATATATTGTAAGAAGATATTATATCGCTGATGTGGGTGATACCATGACTTTGGGTTCTTCCTATGTTTTTACCTAGCAGTGCAATCGGTTGTGGTATGCGCCAAGCTTTATTCTCATTCCACTACTTTCATACTTTCCACACTTGTTTTAACTTGCTAATTTCGTATTCCAACCAATTAGTATGGAATTTCCCTTCCTATTTTTTGGCTCACCTATCATATATGTTGAACCCGGGATAATCTTTTCTCATGCGACCATTATGAATTTTCCTGGAATGCGCATCTGTCAGGAGTTTGTATTAACACAGGATTTAAACGTCCACTAATAATATCCAGTGTTCCACGATAAGCTCATAGCTGTTATAGTTCTGCATGACAAAACGTCGGGCTCAGAGCAGGGTGATTGTAGATAATAACTGCAAAGTGGCATCCCCCCATGGTGTTTAACAGCCGCTCAATTTTAACAGTATCGGACAACGCCTAGTTGATTGATCCACACCCTAATCTCGAAGAGTAATATAATTGCTACTTATAGGCGTTGGTTGTTCACTTTTGTTCAACCGCGAACCTCTCGAAAATGACACATATCCCCTAAAGTATAGTAGGTACCACATCTTGTCTTCACTGTGTTACCTAATGTGACAACTGACAGTGCTATATTTGACCAAAGGAGACTGGTTTGTTGTAGTAGGGCCTGCAAAGTTTCAGTCAACTGCAACTCATTTCGGGTGGTTTTAATAAAAACCGTTCTAGTCAAATCTACAGAATACTGTTGTGATCGACGGACAGTCGATGATTGTATCTATAGTAGTGTCTATAGTACGTTTTGCATGCTGCTTCGCTCAGCCACTATTGCAGTAGTCTTATCTCAGTTTACTAGTAAACCATTATGAAGAGGTTGCACTTTTTTTCTTACTTTCTGAGGCATAACAATCTATTTGTAATTGTAGACTTCGGTGATCTGATTCCAACGTCCTCCATGAACCGTGTTATCTTACTATCATTACATTCCTCTTCAATTGTAAAATCTATCACAGAGCTGTCATGTCACGTGACTCATGTTGCCGAGTTTTTCAATGATTCCTGCATTTTGGACGTGATATCATAGTGAGAACTATGATCTGTTGACCCTGTATGATATGATTCACACTGCTATAACCGAGCTCCACCCCTCCCCTAGCATCCCACTACGAGACCATGATCCCAGCACTCCTACTCACCTCCCTTCTCCCTGCCCTCCTCTTCTCATACCCGGCTACACAGCGATACTTCGAGACAACATCAGCGTACGCGTCATCCACTGGATATGATTCATCCTGCTGCAATGCTGCTAAGAATGAAGAAATAGCTCGGCTCTCTCACAAGTTTGCATACGAGTTGATCGGCAACCACGCACGACAGAATGGTAGACTTGACGTGGCATTGTCACCCTACAGTATTCTCGGTGTTCTTCAGGTGTGTATAATATAGGATAACTCATTCGTCAATGTTATCGAGCAACGACTCTTACTCATGAATATGTAATGTGTTTAATTAAATCAAGTTCACATGACCCCGTCCACAGGCTCTATCACTCGGGGCACGAGGCATGACGAAGTTGGAAATCGACTCCAGATTGAAGTACACTTCCAGTCAGAACCATGATGTTATGAAGTGTAGCCTGGACCATTTTAAGAAGGTTAGTTGTAACATCTTATCACTATCTTAACCTCCCCTCTCTCCTCCCACTCCCTCTCCCTCTCCCCTCTCTCCTCCCACTCCCTCTCCCTCTCCCCACTCCCTCTCCCCACNCCCTCTCTCCACCTTCCCCCTCTTCCTCTCCCTTCTTTCTCCCTCTCCCGCCCTACCCCTCCCTCATTAGTGTCTCATAAGACCCTGGCAATACACCCCTGGGATAATCATCACCGTACTTGGCTCTGTTTCATGTAATCCTCCCCCAGGAGTCTAACGTGACGGTGCTGGTAGCGAGTCGGCTGTTTGCGGAGCAATACCTCGTGGGAAGCCTGGACCCCGTGTTTGAGTCAGATCTCAAGTATTACTACGACTCTGACGTGGAGGGAGTTCCCTTTACAATGGAGCCGGCGGCAGCTTGGAATCGGATCAACCAATTCGTGGAGGAAATGACTAATGGGATAGTATCCGACTTCATGCAACGGTACGTGAACTCCCTGCCCTCGATAATTGTTCTTTAGATGAGAAGAGAAACTATAAAGTTTCACTTTTCATGATTTTTTTTCAAAAATAATTAGTCTCAATCTCACTTTCACTCTCTTCAGATTTGATCAAACAGAGGTGATGTACGTGAACACGATTGTATTCAAAGGGCAGTGGAAGCAGCAGTTCAACAAGTCCATGACCCGAACTGGGTCATTCTATCCGTCGCCGTTCAGGCGTATCGGTGTCCCCATGATGACTGTAGACGGAGTATTCCGATCCAATACCCTCTCCAAATACAGATACTACGGCGATAACCTCAAGGTGGGGGGGGAGAATTCGTGCTAACTGACAGTCCAATCTTGTTAATGACACTGTTATAATAGTGACACAATTGTAACTAGCGACTAACAATTGACAACCGACTCGACAACAACCGTCACTGAACAACCTTGTTTTCAGGTTGTTGAGCTCCCTTACTCCGATGAAAAGTACAACATGTACATTTTCATGGCCGAGCGAGGTAAACTCGATCTCAGCTTCATGGAGTCCATCATTAACGACATGACCGTCCCCGGGTTCAAGAACAACCATTTGGAGTACCAAGAGCGGCCACTTCGAGTTGTCCTGCCCAAATTCAAGATCTCATCCGAAATTGACATATCGAGAGGTCTGTACAGCATGGGGATCAGAGACCTGTTCACACCTGATGCTGACCTCAGTGGCATATTCTCTGATTACCCAGTTTACTTCAACAAGATGTTCCACAAGTCGGTCATTGAGGTGAGTAGGAACTAGTAGCTGAAAACACCCTTGCTGTTACAACCTCACCTTGCTGTTACACCCTCACCTTGCTGTAACACCCTCACCTTGCTGTTACACCCTCACCTTGCTGTTACACCCTCACCTTGCTCACCATGGTTCATCACTCTCACCATTCACCATGGTGTAACACTCTTACCTGTACAGGTGACAGAAGAAGGAACGGTGGCTGCCGGTGCGACAGCCAGCACCATGATACGAAGTGGACAGCGACAAGAGGAATTCATCGTGAACCGTCCCTTTGTCTACATCATCCACGATTCCTGTAACAACATGGTACTGTTCCAAGGACGTTTCTATGGTAACCTCGGCACTTAACGGGGCCTTCCCCCGCAGCTGACAGCTGTGCAACGACCAAATGCCAGAGTGACAGTCGATAGTGACAGCCAGTAGTGACAGTAAGCGGACGGCCATGGTAATTTATGAATCTCAGAGAACGTGCAATTCGTGCCTTTTAGACACTGGACATGGAGAACTGTGAGTCAGAGAGAATGAATGAGAGATCAAAAGAATTGCCGTATTATTGGTCACCAGATAGGTGTGTGACATCGATATATTCTACCTGGTGACACCTACTTCACATATATGACTATGACGTCATCACTTTTTGCCCCATTTTTGACCCCTCGCCCCTCTTTCCATCACTGGTGATCTCTTGCTAACCCCCATCCCCCATGCTGACGTCAGCATTTCCCAAACCTCCCTTTTTTTCCTAAACAAAATGAAATTTGTTGCCAGAACCACTTAGACCATAGAAGACGAGATCAAACAACGTGTCAGGATAACCACATCTCAGCGGAATAGATAAAAAAAGCATAAGTTTCAAAATTTTATGTGAAATCAAACAAAATCTGCAGACGTCATCAAAGCCA
This sequence comes from Beroe ovata, assembly GCA_946803715.1. Classification (NCBI taxonomy): domain Eukaryota; kingdom Metazoa; phylum Ctenophora; class Nuda; order Beroida; family Beroidae; genus Beroe; species Beroe ovata. Next base: position 181,306 of record CAMPET010000101.1, read on the forward strand.
AAACTCTCTCCCCTGTCATCATCTATCATTATTTCAAAACCCCTTCCCCTTGGCTGATGACGTCATATGCAACGGCTTCCCGATGCGTATAACTGGTTAATTTGCTTTGACAACGAGTTATCACTAGGTTGTTCGATGACAATATTTGTGATTTGATTTTGTGTAAGATAAGTTAATAAGTTATTAATTTTTTCTTTTTGAGTAAATAGGTATTTAAATTTTCGCAAGGATTAAATAAGCTTTTCTTGACGCACCGCATGCTATGCACTTTTAGTTTTTAATTCAAATTTAATAATGTTGACATTTGCTAACTTGTGATTCAAATTCATATTTTTAACTTGACATTTTCAGAAATAGTAAAATTTTGTTACGTCTAGAACTATAAGTATGAAGAATTAAAAAATACTAGACGTCAATTAAGTTATTGGTGAAGCAATGAAGTTATTTTCGATGGATATAACAATTTAAAACAAGCATATCGAACATTTTAAACTGATAATACTAACAGGAAAATTACGTCTCCCGATCATTAAACATTGTCTAGACAAGTTATGAATAGACCTCACTTGTCTAGTTAGGCTCAACCAGTGGAAACATCTAATACTTAGTCGTGGCTGAGTAGCTAAAATGAACAGATCTTCTGCTCACAGTCAATGTGTCTGGTCTATAGTCCTATCAGTATCAATATTATGTGAACTCTACTCCAATTGCAAACCGAATGTTGAATAGAGGTTGTTTCTACAATTGGTGATGATCGTATGTCCATTTGACCTCTAGTATGCCCACTAGTATGTCCATTTGACATCTTGTAAGTCCACTATGTATAGTATGTTCATTTTACCACTAGGGAACTAGAGTATCACTTTAGCAGTATGAGATGCATCTAGCTGTGGGTAATGCCCGCGATCTAGGTGTGTGTAATGCCCGCGGCCCCACTATTCGTTGGTAAAGGGAGGACTGTCCACTGGCAGTCCCGTAGGGTAAGCATATCGACCCTGGAATAGAACAAGTCCATCACACGCATGGTAGATGTAGAAGACGAAGGGAGTGTTGAACATCATGTGCTGACTCTGCCTCTGTGTAAAGTGACCTCCAGACGCCCCCGATGCGATTGTTCCCTCCTCTGTGACCACCACAGCCGCCTTGTGGATTATGTTGCTGATGTAGAAGTCCTTCACAAAGTTACTGTAGTTTGCACGTGGTGAAAACACAATGCCGAGACCTGTGGCGGGCGTGAATATCCCATTGAGGTCCCGGTCATACTCCATCTTGAACTTTGGAAACGTCACCTCCAGAGGGTAGCGTTCCAGTGCTGATTTCATGGTTAGAATTCCAACTCGAGCCACCATCCTCTCTATGTAAGTTAAATCCTCAAAGTGGTAATCCATCCCAGAGAACTTGATAGCCATGAGACTGTACTGGGATGATTCATAGGGCATGTCCAGGATTTCGATTGGCAGTGACTCCCCGCTGTCTGACTTGACAACGTCATACAACCAGTTCCTGTAGAACTCCCCTTCTGCTCTCATAAGGTGTGTCTGAAATACGGAGAGTTGTTAATGAGAACAATCTATGAAACTGTTAATCAGAGATGTTAAATCGTAATCACCATTACCTGCATGACTGTTATTGGATCAGCATGGAAGTCCCCAATGTATGTCAGTTCCTTGTCAAACTGATACTTCCAATTGGATCTAAACGTGATGGTATTGACAACAATTGAGGTGGTCCCGTTGTCGATTGTTCCCGGTCTGAATAGGTCCTGAATGAGGTTGTTGGATTTCACCGCCACGATCCTGTTTATCCTCCGCCTTGCTTTCTCGGGCCGCCTCTCAAAGTTACAGTTGTGGAATGACGCTCCGTAATACTCCCTCGCCTTCCTGATGTACTCCTGATTCTTGTCCTGGTACTCGTTGTTCACGAAGAAGTCGCTCGTGCTGTTGAGAGTGGGATCAGATGAGTTGAGCACCTTCTCCGTAATACATCGCGTTGCCTCGTGGATGTCAACTGTTGCTGCTGACAGTGCTTGTGTCAACAACTCCGTAGTTTCACCTGTGTAAAGATACGTAATGTGTTTGCTGAACCGGTGATCTAAGTTATGGTGGGGCGTCTTGGATGCAAATTGTAACTAAGATTCTGATTTCTGCATTGTAGGTACAAGGTATATTCCTGAAAATCATAAATGACTACGAATCATTGAATTTGAATGGATAAGGGATTGCTACTTTGCCTACCTTTGGACGCTAGTAGTAGAAGTTGGAGGATGTTGGTAATACTGAACGGCGATATGAACACATTGTCATCAGTGAGAGCCATCTCTTGTAGGATCGTAGCTGCCAGTTTCTGATTGTCCCTCGTAAACACACACTTATCCTCACGTAACTACAGGGAGACCGAATGTTAGAACACAAATATTCATCACCTCCCTGGCTGCCTTTCGGTAAAGTAAAGATCAAAACCACAAGGAAATAATGTGAAATTACCATGAATATTGCTGCATCGTTACAGCACGATTCAGGACAGGCTTGTATCTGGTTGAGTATGATTGCAGATGTTATCAACACTGTCAGGACTTGCATTCTTCAATTTTGCCTTGAAGTGTTTAGGGATTCCCGCATTTCACAAAAAATATACACTCATGATAATATTTATTGTATTTGTACAAAGTACATATTATGGTCAAATTACGAAGTGGTTAGGTCACGAGATAAGAAATGTTATTTGGCTACTTTGTCAGGTACGACTAAATCAGGCATTGCAAGGTTTTCTTCCAAATCCAGAGTAAAGACAATTGTATTTGATATACTTCGAGGATGATAATCAAGCAATTTGACACGTCACCGTGCACTGCGATGAAAAAATTCCAAACAAAGAGGTGGAATAACACGAGAAAGCATTCTCACGACTTAGTAGAGGTGAGAAAACGAATAGGATTTGTAATAAATATCAGATAACGCATGTCATAAATCGGTTGACAGAATTCCACGGAAGCCAGCTAAGATCTATGTGTGCTGTCATCGCTGTAAAGCCCTTACCTTCCATATAATCCAAGATACTCTCTCTCTCTCGATACAGACACACCCAATTAATCGTGAGAACTTTAAATTGAATGCAGATAAGCTATTTTATTTCTATATCCGGGCGCAGATGAAATTTTCAATATGATAATGATATGTTGCACTTGCCCTAGCTAAAAAGAAGTGAGAAGTGATGTAAGTTTCCCATAAACGTCTGAATCACATCTGAATCACGTAACAGTTACACATTTACAGCGTAATTTGATAACAATGACTAGACCTACTCGAACTCCTATTCCTAATCCTAAGGAGGGCTTTGAAGCAGGATTGCATTGACGATACCAATATGCAGTACCTTTCGACTGTAATTGTATTTGCTTACTGTCACCTTGAGGTCTTGAGGAGTATAGTAACTGTAATGTTTATGTATGACAATTATAAAATTAAAATTTGATCGATCATCGAAGAAGATGGCTTGTTTGACTTTGACTTTAGTAACATTGAACATGCAAATGGCAACAGATTCAATTTGGGTTCAATTTCAACAACACACACACACACACACACACACACGNAGGGAAGCTTGAATCAGGATTCAACAAATAAGGTGATAACTGTGACTAATTCAACTGAAGATGGCTACGGCTAACTATGGATGATGCAATCGGTATTGGATAAAATATACAGCTGGATACAGAAACGATAAACACAATCCAACACCTTCAATGACGTGATATGATGCCACCTTTACCTTGACAAAATGTGACTGGGGGCAGAATATATGATAACAGGATATAATATTTACTAGAAAACCCGCCAAGTGGACGTGATACACTACCCATTGGGAAGACAACAGGACGTTACTAAAGAACGACAGCTAAACATGACCTGTGATCAAAATCTAACGTACTTATTTGAACCAATGATTTTATGAAGGAGTACTTGATCACGATTCAGCCATTTCCTCGAATAGGTACAAAAAAATGGTGCTTGCCCGGTTGTCCGACTTTCTTTAATCGTTTCAATTTGCGTAGCATATTGTTATCGATAATAACATCGTAGGTATTTTGCCATGAGTCGAAAAGAATAACTGCAGAGCAGAAACAACAAAAATTTGACTTTTGCTCGAATCAAAACATACTTGCATTCATCCCATTGCAACGAAAATGAAAACGTTATCAAAGCACCATCATCAGCAATGAGCTCTCCCACTTCACTATTATTACAGTAGTTGCACGTATCCATGGCAACGCGCACTTTAACTTCAAAATCAGCACGTGCATTTAGTGACGGACATACAGAAATAAATAAATAAACACAAACAAACAACCAAATTATAATATAGACTAGAAAACCCGCCAAGTGGACGTGATACACTACCCGTTGGAACCGACAACAGGACGTTACTTTAGAACGACAGCTAAACATGACCTGTGATCATAATCCTGTGTACTTATTTGAACCAATGATTTTGTGAAGGAGCACTTGATCACAATTCGGCCATTTCTTCGAATAAGCACAGAAAATGGTGCTCGCCCGGTTGTCTGACTTTCGTAAATCGTTTCAATTTTCGTAGCATATTGTTATCGAAAATAACATCCTATTTCACCATGAGTCGAAAAGAATAACTGTAGAGCAGAAGCAACAACTGTCAACTCAAGAAAAAATTTGACTTTTGCTCGAATCAGAACCCACTTGCATTCATCCCATTGCAACGAAAACTTTAACATAATCAAAGCACCATCATCAGAAATGAGCTCCCACTATTACAGTAGTAGCACGTATCCATGGCAACGCGCACTTTAACTTCAAAATCAGCACGTGCATTTCGTGACGGACGTACAGAAATAAATAAATAAAGACAAACAAACAACCAAATTATAATATAGATTATATCATATTCTATTCTATTCTATTCTATTCTATTCTATTCTATTCCATTCTTAAGTGACTGCACCTAGCTTCCAATTAAATTTCTGAGATATAGTTGAACATGTTTCAAAAGATGACTCCAAAACACTCAAAAGCAAAGAGACTTCTTGAAATCATAGCTAAGAAGGAAACCAACCTTTGTGTTTCTGCTGATGTTGAAACTTCTGAAGAACTGATCAAGTTAATTCATGCAGTTGGACCATATGTCTGCATGATTAAGACTCATATTGATATTATCAAAGATTTCAGTGAGAGTTTGGTGGAGGACCTTAAGTCATTGTCAAAAACATATGACTTTCTTATATTTGAGGATAGAAAATTTGCTGATCTTGGTAGTACTGTTCAGAGACAGTTTAGTGGTGGAATTTATAAAATAAACTCTTGGGCTGATTTCATAAATGCTCATGTTGTTGTTGGACCTGGTATTATCCATGGATTGAAAAGTGTAGCAAGAGGACAGGCATTAATCTTGATTGGCCAAATGAGTGCAGCAGGCAATCTGTGTGATAAATCATATTCTGAAAAAGCTGTCGAAATGGCTATTGAGAATCAAGACTTTGTCTGTGGCTTTATTTGTACCGAAACTATAACAAATGATAAGGGTTTTCTTAATTTTGTTCCTGGTATTCATATATCATCAGAAGGTGATGACTTAGGACAACAATATGTATCACCTGAGTTAGCTGTTAAAAAGGGGGCAGATATAGTCATTGTTGGCAGAGGTATTTATAAAGCCAAAGACATGGCTGAGGCTGCAAAACAGTATAGAGATAAATGCTTCAAGGAACACCCTTGCTGCTGATACTGGGATAGCATCACTGATTCTCTAATGGCTTTTTCACTAAAAAACTTCAATAGGATCATTATGGCGGTTCCTCTGGTTTACTTATATGATTGATTCTTTATGATTATATAATATATATGTTTGCATATTATTTGATCTAGTTGATCCAATGATGCTTGCATTGAACCTTAAGTATAATGCTCATGAATCTATGCATAGAGAAAGCAAAACTAGCTATGAAGCGAGTTGTTGTTACTGGTTTGGGATGCGTCTCTCCAACTGGGATAACAGCATCAGGAATGTGGGAAAATTTATTGAAAAGTGGCTGTGGTCTATCAGTTCTAAAACCAGGTGAAGCATTTATAAAACTGCGTATTGCAACTTGACTTTGTATTACTGTCTACAATGTACAATCATCTGAAAGTAGCTTGCATATTGTAACTTTCATTTTACCTTGTTTTTATGTATTGCATTGGTAAATTTTTCCAGGATTTGAGAATTTACCATGTCAAATTGGTGGAGCTATCAAAGAATTTGATGAAAGAAATTATCTCGATGCCAATGAGCGAAGAAGTGCTAACCGCACTACAGGTTTTGCAATGTCTGCTACTGAGGAAGCCATAGCACAATCACAGATAGGGTTCTCTGAAAGTAGCTTGGATAGAATCGGTGTTTGTTTTGGGAGTTCTCTAGCTGGCTTTACTGAAACGGTGCGTAGATTTTGTGAACTATAAGTAAGACCAATGTGACAAAGAACATCTCAATATTAACACATAACAACTAACATGATAGCAAGAAGATAATGGCTGGGCAACAAATTACAATCGCAGCTCAAGCAACAAAACCTTCACTTTTGAAATTGCACATATAAACGAAGTCAAACAACTATTATTGGGCAAACATAATGTTTCATGGTGTCGTTTATACTTATGCCCAATCATGATAAAGTTGCACATAGGATTTTGTATTGCACATAGATATTGTCAATTGTCATATTTACTGAATCTTGTTATGCATTATTTGCATCATCAGCATAGAGTGAGTGATGAAGTACATTTTACGGAAACAGGTTTCCAAAGCTTCTGTATCGACATCAGCTGTGTTTCAATAGCATTTAGGTTCCAGAGAGCCTTTGCTCCTTAAATGCAAGCGAGTGATATAGGTTGTGTTGCGCCGTTTTTGGACCTCATTCTTAATTGAAATCTTCAACTTGATAATGCTTTTCATTTTGTAGATGTATATAATGGTGTTTGTCATAGAGTTCAATGCAATCGTATGAATGTAGATGAAATTATACATAAATATAATTGTTGATGGTGCTAGACTTTTAGTCCACTGAATCTGGTCATTCGAGAACCTATTGATGGAATCAAGGGTCAAAACAATGCAATAAGGGATATTGAATGTGACATATATTGCTGTAAGTGCAAGAATCATCCTTGTGGCATGCCTTTTGCTTTGTTGAGCTTCAACCGGGCACCCATCTTCATTGGAATTTCTAAGATTATAAGCTGAGATGGCGCCACTAACTATTACTGGTATAATAGGTGCAACATATTCCACCAAGTAGATGATGATGTAGAATATGTAAGCCTCATACACTGTTAACTTGGCTTCTAAATCTGACATAAACCAGACACAGCACTGGAACTGGTCAAAAAATTGGATGCTTACATTATACCACCATGGCACAGTACTCTGGACGAGTATTGCAAGAATGTAAAGGATGACGGGCCAGAGCACCTGTCTTTGCTTGGCTGGATGCAGAGGTGAGGTGAGAGACTTTGTTCTGACGATGCTAAGGGTGGTTATGAGAAACACAGAGATCCTCCCAGCTGAGCCCCACAAGAAACTCCAAATTTTGCACAGGACATGATTTTTGAATAATCCTGGTGACCAGTCCCTGAAGTTAGAGACACAAATTGGTAGGACCAGTATGCAAATGAGGAAGTCGGTGATCAGTATAAGCTTGTAGATGACCTTGCTAGTGATATTCCTACTCCTCCCGGGGATTGTTGTAGATAGTGCTATTAAGCTAGCAGGAACTCCAATAATGAAACAGAGCAAGGATAGACACCCAAAGAATATCTTCTGAACATCTTTCGTGAGCTCAAACATCCTGAGGGGGTAGGTTATAGAGGATAGGAATAGTTAACTAGAATAATATTTAATACCACTTATGCAATCATTCGTTCATTTCAGATCAACACAGCCCGATCGGTTGATGAAGAAAGCAAGCGAGGGTACAGAAGAGTGAGCCCTTTCTTTGTACCAAGGTATGGTTGAAAGAAAATAATCAACACGGTTCTAAAATCAAATTGGAATCTCGAACGACGCTGTTCTGTTCCCACTAACAGGAAGATCTTTCATTATAGATCTTATGCCTCATTTCAAGAGGTTAAGGAACACTAGAGCACCGGGGATAAGTTACTGATAATCTGGAATAGATATTTATTTGGTGGCAAAAACTGCGTGCCTGAACCAATAGAAATTATTATTCTATGAACATAATGCTTCTACAAACATTCTACAAACATAATATGCTACAAAAATAAATGCTAGAAGACTCAATGACAATCTGCTGTCATGATACTATGGATAATGGAGGTTGCTTAAAGCGGCGACTGAAATCTCACCAATTGACTTCATTCGACGATTTGAGCGCCATAATGACAGATTTTCAATCAAAAAGAGTAATTTGACGCACATTGACTATTGGCATGTATGCGACCAGGTATTTAACTGTGGAATTACCTGTTCATAACATTCCAGTCGGAATCAGTCAAATATCTTATAAAACACCGTTTATCGCGCTGCATAGTACGCTTCATAGTTACAGGTAGACTGAAATGCGATTTGTGTATTCAAATAGGAATTCAAATAGGTAACAGTATTTACCGTGACCGATCTCAGGATTCTAGACAACATGGCTGCTGGAGCAATTGCGATGCGTTACAAACTAATGGGACCTAATCACAGTTGTGGGACTGCATGTACAACAGGTAAATTATACGTGGAATTGCAGCGCGCAATCTTCATAAGAAGTATACATTACACAATACAACTATTATAGTACCTTAACTTAATTTTCGGTAGGGGCTCATTCCATTGGGGATGCTTTCAATATTCTGAGACTTGGCATGGCTGATGCGATGATATGTGGCAGTGCAGAGGCTTGCCTTCATCCTCTCGCAATGGCAGGCTTCGCACAAGTAGGTAAATTGCTCTTGATTTCACTATTATTCGTTGAATCCATCTGTAGATATTCTCACACCTAAAAACCTTGATGCAGTATTGCAATACTATCCCCCTCAGGCAAAGGCATTGTGTACTACCAGCAACGACAACCCCCATCTTGCTAGTCGTCCTTTTGACAAGGCCAGATCAGGGTTTGTCATGAGTGAAGGGGCAGGTGTCCTCTTGCTGGAGGAGATGGGCCACGCCCTGAAACGAGATGCCCCTATCCTAGCGGAGATTGTGGGTTATGGGATGAGTGCAGATGCCCATCACATCACAGCACCTCACCCAGAAGGCAGAGGAGCTCTTAATGCGATGAGAGGTAATTGAATTCTCTTAAGCAAGCATTATTAATTAAATGTTGCGATAGCAAATCACTCGTATTGATATTTGAACCCCATATTTGGCCTTAGCAGCACTATTTATAAGCAAGTAATAAACATCTACCTAGATTATGATGGGAAATAAACTTGTGTCATTTGAGTCTAGACAAGTATTTCAGTGCAGTGAACTCCCTCTGAAATTTCTCAGGAGCTCTTGCTGACACCTGCTTGTCACGTGTATCATATATTAACGCTCATGCGACGTCAACGCCACTGGGGGACCTGGCAGAAGCGAAAGCGATAAAGGAAATATTCCCTAACAGCCAAGCAGGTAACAGATCTGAACTATGGACTATAATTATTGCAACTTGTGTGTTCTTGTTGAGGTAGAAGGTATGGTATAAAGCTAGAGTGAATAGAAGCAAAAGACATATACCTTCGCTTGCCGGTATATGCAAGCCTCGTGATTAAGATTAGGGCTTAATTGTAGCAATGTAGTCAACGATTTGATACACAAGTTTACATCAGGAATAATGATTCTAGAGTCTTATCGATTGTTTTGCTCTTATTAGACATCTGCACTGAACTAACTGCAGGCAGTGGGCCCCATGTAAGCTCGAGTAAAGGGAGTTTGGGACACTTGTTGGGTGCAGCCGGTTCTGTGGAAGCCGTGATCTGCGTTCAAGCAATCAGATATCAAACAATACCACACACCCTAAATCTGGAAGTGAGTATTTAGTTACTCTGACCAGCTCTTCACTCATCTTTGGTAGATAGCAAAGTAACGTCCTGCTGCCTCATGCATGATATATCTACCTATTTATACAACACAGAAGTCGGCAAAATCAGGCTAGGTGCTCTAGCTATTACTCTCTAGATGTTACTCTCTAGATAAGAAGGTATACTTTTGAGTAAAGTTGTCAGTTGCTCCAAAACCAACCGCTGTCATTCCAACGTCTTAACACCCAAATGATTATGTCCTTCCCTGTTTACGCGCATGAATTCACTAAATAGACGAATAAACTAATGTGGCAAGTAATGATATTTACATTTTGTTACATATTTCTAAGAATGATTTACCATAGATAGCTTTACGACTATATTATTCAAATCGACTGATCAATGTAGACTGGGGCAACTACTTTCACAGCTTCGTTGACAGATCGTGGCTATATACGTATTTAGATAGCATGAATTTATGTCCACTGTGTTATTGTCACGCAAGTAGTTAAACAATATACGATAACAGCAAGTATTCAAAGCTTTTCAATCCTAGGAGCCGTGCTACGACCTTAACCACGTGAGTTGCCCTGTGACAAATGTGGATGTAGATCACGTGCTGACAAACTCCTTCGGATTTGGAGGTACAAACGCTTCTCTGCTCTTCAAACGATTTGATGGACATTTTGTCGATAGATGAGAGCTAAAACTTATAACTGATGCTCTTTATCAAGACAAAGGATCAAGTATCAATTGCGTGATTCAATTTTGAAATTGGACGATCAAATGTCAGTTTGACAGAGCGATCCTTTCTAATAATAAAATCAAAAATGATACCATGAGAGCAATATTATATGTTTCATTGGATTTTTACTTATTAAATGTAAGAATGATTGTCTACGATATCTCAATTTAATGAGATTTTGCCTCTGAAAAAAGCATTCAACATACGGTTGACATGCTGCACATTCCGTATTCACTCGACATACATCAGCTATAAACTGAAGTAGGACTAACGCACGCCATTACCAGGCTATCATAGAATACAAATAGCCTCACAACCAGCTAAGCAGACACACTCTCACACACACACATACGAACACAATATACAGACACATAACATCAAAACCACACTCACACACACATACACACATCCTTCGAACTCGCAACTCACACAGCAATCCCGTCTAACCATATGCATCCAATGATGTGCAGGTATGGATGAACTTTTGTAGAAGGAGTTTATCTCGCATTCCATCACTTGACTGGCATCAAGAAAAACGTATCAGTAACCTGTTAAAGAGAACCCCCAGAGAATATCTAGTGCAACCAATTCGGAGTTATTCTTCGAGAATTTGTAACATTGATATGTCTGAAAACCCATCGATCTATACATCTGAGTTGAGTGGCAGTGACAAGGATGGCCAAGGAACCGAGGAGAATCCGTTCAAGACACCACTTCAAGCACTCAGGCACTGGGGAAAGGAAACTCCTCCAACCATATTTGTTGACAGCAAGGAAGAAGGGCAGAAGTATAGTGTTATTTCACAAGCTCAGATGAAGAAAATCACGAAGGTCTATCAGCGAGAAGTATCTAAAGCAAGCGGTAAAGCTCAAAAGGAAGCAGAAGAGGCTGCTAAGCGCGCAGCTAATCTTGAAGAAAGTAAAAACATCACCATTTCTGAAGATAAGTCCCTTCCAGCTGCAGTGGTTTGTAAGATTGGAGATTTGGCTGATTTGAGAGACAAACGGGTAAAGGTTTATGGTTGGGTTCATCGACTCAGACGACAAGGGAAAAACCTGATGTTTGTTGTATTGAGAGATGGAACAGGATTTTTGCAATCCATTTTATGTGATGACATGTGCAAGACCTATGAAGCACTCTTACTCGCTACCGAGTCCTCTATTTGTATTTACGGGACTTTGAAAGCTGTTCCGGAAGGGAAGAATGCTCCTGGCGGCCATGAATTGCATGCTGATTACTGGGAAATTGTAGGCCGGTCCCCAGCTGGTGGTATTGACAATGTGCTCAATGTGGAGAGCAACCCTGATGTTATGTATCAGAACAGGCATCTCTGGATCAGGGGAGAGAAGATGAGTAAAGTGCTAAGGGTCCGTAATGCTGCAATCAAAGCTTTCCGTGACCATTACTATGACCGAACCTATGTGGAGGTCACCCCACCAACATTGGTCCAGTGTCAGGTTGAAGGAGGCTCAACTCTCTTTAAATTTAATTACTTTGGGGAGGAAGCATATCTGACACAGTCCTCTCAACTTTACCTTGAAACATGTATTCCGGCGCTGGGTAATGTTTACTGCATTGCTCAGAGTTATCGTGCAGAAAGTTCTCACACTAGGCGCCATTTGTCTGAATACACTCACATCGAGGCTGAAATGCCGTTCATCACATTTGATGACCTGTTATGCTGTTTAGAAGACTTAGTATGTGATACTGCTGACAGAATCATGAATTCTAGAGACAGCCAGTTGGTACTAGACGTCAATCCCAACTTCAAAGTCCCAAAGAGGCCCTTCAAGCGCATGGACTACCGTGATGCATTGAAGTACTGTAAGGAAAACAACATCACTAAAGAAGATGGAACCAACTTTGAGTTCGGAGACGACATTCCCGAAGCCCCTGAAAGACGGATGACTGACATGATTGGAGAGCCAATCCTCTTGTGCAGGTTTCCTAAGGAGATGAAAGCTTTCTACATGCAGCCAGATACTGAGGATCCGATTGTTACTGAGTCTGTAGACTTGCTCCTGCCTAATGTTGGTGAGATTATTGGTGGGAGTATGAGAATCCACGATGAAAATGAGCTTGCTGCTGGCTTTAAACGTGAGGGCATCAGCCCTGACAATTACTACTGGTACACTGACCAGAGGAAGTTTGGTACAACGCCTCATGGAGGATATGGGTTGGGATTGGAGAGGTACCTCATGTGGCTCCTCAACTCCAACAACATCCGGGAAACCTGTCTTTACCCTCGTACTGCAGACAGATGTAAACCGTAGCATCTCTTCTCCGCAAAACTGTATCTTTATCTATCTTTAAAATTTATTTGTCTGTAAACCCGCCTTATTATTGTGTTCCCCTACTGTGATAATGAATTAAAAGTTTTTCATGACTGTTTAATGTTTATGGCTAAAAATTTGGTTCAAAGCTCGAAATTTCCAGCCTAAGGAGAGTTCCGATATCATGAAATGCAACTGATGTAATAATATCAAGACTTTACTTGAGTAACATTGACAAACTTCCCTCTAGGTATTATGGTATTTTTCTGCTGTAATGGATGTGGTGAAACACTGAAGAAACAAAAGGTGGACCAGCATCCTTTTTCCTGTCGATCATCAGTTTCGTGTATTGATTGTAATATTAATTTTTCTGGGAATGAATATAAAAAGCACACTCAGTGTGTCAGTGAAGCCCAAAGATATCAGGGCCATTTATATGACGGTAAAGAGAATAAAGGAGCCCTGAAGCAAAACTCCTGGATGGAATCAGTTCGAGGTGCAGCAGAAGCTTGTAAAAACAATGCTCAATTGAAGGGACTCTTGATAAGAATTGCAGAAAATGACAATGTTCCCAGGAAGAAAGCTAAATTTCTTAATTTCATAAAAAATTCAATGAGAGTCGGTAATAAGATCCTCGTAGAGAAAGCATGGGAAGAAATTGAGAAAGCAGGCAAACCTCCATCAGAAATTCCTCGTCAGGGGGAATCAAAACCAGCAACACCTGAAATCATTAACAATGTTGACAAAACCGACCCGAAAAACGTGAATGGAAATGAATCTAATAATGATATTCCCATTGCAAATGGGTCTTCACTGAATAAAAAGGAAAGGAAAAAACGGAAGCGCCTTGTTTCACAGGAAAGTGTAAATGATTCTCTTGATAATAATAAGGAACTAAAGTTAGCTCCCAGGTCAAAAAAGAAAAAACCCCGATCTGAAAAACTCGCTGATTCATCCACTCAAATTCTTCATCAGAACTTGAATCATGTTAATGGTGTAACAACAGAAACTCCCGGGAAAACTTCAAGTTTGGTCAAGCTCATTCAAGACCTTGTATTTGATAAAGGTGATATATCTGTAAAGAAGTTAAAACGAAAAGTCACCACTGCTTACATGGAAAGTAAGCCACACAAAAGTCCTGAAGAAATTGGGAAGTTGTTCGATAAGAAATTGACAAAAATTCCTGGTGTTGCTGTTGAGCAAGGTAGAGCTATGAAGGAATCTCTTGACACATCTCTATCAGCTCAGTAATGGCTTCAAAATCTTGTAGATATGGAGTGCTATTTTTATCATTTCTTTTTAATTTAGCAATTTACGAGTGAGAGTTTCTCTGATGAGTGATAAGCATCAGTAATGATTTTTTATTTATTTAAAACGGTTAATTACTTACTGGTTAGTGTCATAGTTTTATTGCACACAGCAGGTACGTATTTCGCAATATCATTTCTACAATCAGGGCAATCACCTCATAATGAAACATTCAAAATCAACAACTGTCGGACATGCTACTTATTTGTTACTTCAATCATATAGGGTCATGAAACTTGACGAGAAAGTATGGCGTTCATTTCAAATCTCCAAAGTGTTTAGAGAGAACACGAATAAGATTAACGCGTTGGACTACAACTCAAAGGGAGAGCTCCTTATCACCAGCTCAGATGACGACAGCATTGTGATATACGATTGCGAGGAAGGGAAGTGAGTGTTTGACATAACCTTTATAATTGCCGACGTTTTAATATTATCTGTCATCTATCGATAGAATATTGACCTATGGAGCTATTTAAGGATTGATAATTCAGCCTACTTTTGGAGATTAAAGCCCGCAAGTCGCATAAAGTTTCTTCCAGCATCACTTTTCGTATGACTATGGTCTATGGTATGACTTTGTCCCATTGTCCTCAAGTGTGAATGCATTTATAGTAATAATTGTAGTATCGATAGTATAGCCCTTATTAGTTCATTAATACCCAACAATGGAGTTACAACGTAGCCATCCATCCTAAGGCCTGATCCAACATGTTTTGTCGAACACGTTTAAAATTTTAATGGTATTAAAATATTGTGAAAATCGATGAAGAGATGGGCGACAGCATGGTTATATGAATCAACAAATAAAATCAAAATATGTTCACGTTAACACATACTTTAACAGAATTTATTCCGAGAATCGTTTAACCCAACGTCAAGATGTTAGTTCATGCTGAAGTTTCGAAATCACATGCTTTCATTTAACGTAAGCACCTCGTAAAAAACAAGAAGCAATGCGCTCATGTACGGTAATGACTTTATGCTGAGCAAGAGTTGCATAATGATAAGAGTTGTATCTAATAAAGTGAGAACCAGTGAAGTTTATGCCGAATCCCAAATGAACAAAAATATTAGGTATACTTAAAGAGGGAGATTTTTATAATTTCTGTTTTTCAGGTCAATAAGGACGCTGCTATCACGCAAATATGGTGTTTCTCTGATCAGATACACCCACGCTCAAAACACTGTCCTACACGCCTCTACTAAATTAGACGGTAATATACATTTTTACTGGTACTCAGTCCAACCTTAGATTCCTAAAGCTTGAGCAAGCAAGTCTTCACATCGGAATGGAACAGCATTATTGAAACGTTCTTGGTGACTTCATATTTCATATTATAATTTGACTCGGATTGAAATACGGGGAATAAAATTCGTCTAAATCTATTACTGTGATGGCGTGATGCTGGGAAATGATTGAATCCGTTTATTGGATTGTCACTTTGATATTCTCGACGTAGGTATCTTGATTTGTTTTATAAGAGTGGCTAGACTGTCATAAAGCTGAACAATGGGCATCTGCATCTGATCAATTGGGTGGTGAAATGAATTATTTAACATTGGGGAGGGCATGATAGAAAATTACCGGATCATCCTGAAAACAGCATCTAGATAGAGGAAGATGGAGTGAGAGAGAGAGGGGAAAACGAGCGCGGAATTAGACATTTTGCTAGGAAATACTTATCACTAAAGGACCGCTGGAAAATGATATTAGGATCGCACTTAGCCAGAATATGTTACTTGAACGACTTGAATATTAAGGTACCTACCATTATCCAGCGTGCTTAGCCGGACGTTAGGGACTACTTAGTGGTGAATTTTGAACAAATAATCAAGCATCAAAAGGGCTCCCCTATTACTAAAGTTGTCTCTCAACTATAATAAAAGTATAAAAGTTTGTATTGAAATTTAATCGGAATATATGTTTGAACTGAGAGACCATACCTATGAAATCTGTAGAAATTGCTCACGTGAAGAAACAGCTCAAAGAACCCAAGAAGCTTAGTGATGGTTATAATGTGGGAGTCGCGGTTTTGATATTAACCACAAATACTGTTTTTCGTGAGAAATGAGAAATTTTTAGTCATGACTTCAACGATATTACTAAACGATATATTGAATTAACTGCCCTTCAGACATGACAACATCCCCTCAGATACGATCAGGTATTTATCTCTACACGACAACAAGTACCTCCGTTACTTTAAAGGACACCAAAACAGGTAAAGTCCAGACCAGCCATCGCTAAAAAAATAGCAGAAACTTAAATGTCCAAAATATGATGGTTAAATGCTTACTTCACTGATCCTTGTTGATTTGAGATTGTTCAGTAGGGGAAGGGTTTCATGGGGAGGGGAATAAAATGCTCTCAGTCACGTGGCAGTGATTTACCAATAAGAACATAGAAACATCCCATGAAAATCAAAACAACGAAACACGAAATGGTTGTTTCATTGGTCACATGGCACATGGGCGTATCCATGGAGATCCAATTGATCCGCGGATCCCCTTTGCTCTTTTGAAATGAGAATCTTGAAAAATTGAGAGCTGATCAGTAGTGTTCAGTTAACGCGTGATCATGACTGTGCATTTTCGGCCCCTCCCCAACAAAACCGATCTCTGTAAGTATTAAACTTCCTATGTCCCATACTACTATATAGTACCCATTCACCATCCTCAGATCCACCAACTTCTCATAGGTATGGATTTCCCAATCTTCAAATAATACCATCCTCATACCTCAGGGTTGTGTCATTGTGCATGTCTCCGATAGATGACACTTTCATATCAGGAGCATTGGATAGATCGATCCGATTGTGGGACCTCCGATCACCAAACTGCGCGGTGAGTCCCGTTCCTTGGTATGTTGGAAATTGCTCTCCCAGGAACATTGTCAAAACCATTTGACCGATAAAGTTATAAAGATGTTATTGATGCATGATGAAATTTTGTCCTTTTGTATTTGCGCAATTGCGCACCCTTACAATGCAATTAAATGGATATATTCAACCTACCTTAGTAATAAACCTATCCTAGTAATAATGCGAATACCTACTGCCTCTCATTCAATTCTGTGATACAGCCAACTTATTAATAAACTGCGATGAACAAAATGCTGGTTAGCCTCGGAAATGAAATAAATAGGATCTGTGCTGTCCTCATATCAAGCCAACTTTCTTGCTACAAGGTTACTCAGAATTATGTTTATATCGAGATTGACGAACATTGCATAAGATAGGAATTATTGTAACTATACCTACCACTGAAGAAACATGAACTCATGAATAACCACGAAAGCAATCCTTTCCACACCTTTGTGTGTATGTGTGCGCGTGTGCGTGTATGTGTGTGATAGGTACCCTGTTTAGTTAGTTTAGGTACAGAGTGGCGCAACTGTGGTACTAACCCTGCTAATGAAGTAATGTGTTCCTGGATATGCTTGCCATGGAGGTCATTAATTAGTAAGCCAACATCATTCGACAACATGTTGGAATGTATGGCGATAGATAATGGGCAACGAGTTACTTTCGACCTGGAGTTTTGATATTTGTTACTGTAATGCTGAAAAGAAATCAAGAGTATCGAACTGAGAGGTTTTGGGGGCTAGAAAATGACAATGAAACTTATCCTATTTGCTCGGATTTGTAAATGCGATCGAGGATGGAACAATCTTATATCTTACAATATTGATCACAGAAGCCAAAATTAGTAGGTATCATAGATTGGTGTTAAAATGATGTTAAACGTAAAAAGCTACAGCAGTATCAGTAATATGGTTCCAGATTTCGAAAGCATGATCAGTAATATTGATTTCAAGATAATGTAACTGCCCCAATAGAGAACAAGAACAAGTGTAATAGTCGAATGTTAAATTCGTTATTCGGGAAGCAACATGTTTGGAATTGGGAATCTGCGCTTATAGCAACGATAAGTGGTCTTAACAATATTTTAGCATAATCTGCGATGAATTCTGTTCAATAATTTGAGCGCAGACTTATAAACCTTTCATAAAAGTCAAGTCCCGGGAGCGATGTTGTGACCAACGTGTTATAGGTACTTGTAATCTTCTGTTGCGGCGCATAAACTTATATAAAACAGCTTGCCCTGCTTAGTTTATTGAGTAGTTTCTGCTTCATCACGTGACCATTGACCAATAATCTATTGCAATTGTATCATCGATAACGTACAAAGCTTAGTTGTTGATGATCCATGCGTTTTACTAAAACTAAAAGACTAAACAAGCTATAATCGAATACTGATATAAGATATTACTTGTTTCGATCGGCGAGCAATACTCGAATCGACAATCGATAATCAGTCAACAAAAGTACAACCTATTAAAGATGATGCAAAATTTTAGGTTACAATGAGATTGACATCGACTATAATATGTTATTTTATCAAGGAACGAGTCTGGACAGGATTGAGTAACTATAATAAGACGCGACGTGAACCCGGCTAAGTGAAACTACTCCCTTGAAACTCTTGACTTGCACTAAACTCCTTGACAGCAGAACGCACGCATTTATATAGCTCTCAACTGCGGCCGCCGCGCGTTATTCTGAGAGAGAGAGAGAGAGAGAGAGAGAGAGAGAGAGAAAAAAGAGTAGTGAGTGAGTGAGCTAGCAAGTGAGTGGGAGTATGAGTTTGTGAGAGTGAATGAGTGAGTGAGTGAGTGAGTGTGTTGGCGATTCACTGATTGGGAGAGGGGAATTGTGGTGAGCGATGGGTGGTAATAGGATGAGGTTACTGTGCGAGAGTGTAAGTAATTATATTCCTTTTAGGGACTGATGCACGTGAACGGACGTCCCGTTGCAGCATTTGATCCGGAAGGACTCATTTTTGGTGCTGGGATTGATGCTGAGTTCCTGAAGCTATATGATCTTAGATCTTTTGACAGAGTGAGTCGAAAATTCACTGGTTTCACGAAGATTAGCCGCTTAATTCTTTAATATTTGCTTGAAGGCTTGCCCACGAAGTACTATAATTCTGTGCAATTTGGAAATGGAATATTAAAAAGCGCGATCAATTCAGGGGCCGTTTTCCACATTCAAAATCCCATCGGAGCGAGGGACTGAGTTGAGTACCATCACATTTTCCCCTGACGGCAAAAACATCCTGGTCTCAACGACAAACGGTGTCTTGAGGGTGGTGGATGCTTTCAACGGGCAGATCATGCAGACTTTCACCGTGAGTTACCACAAGACCATCGGTTTTTTGCTACTATGATCTTATGATGTTGTGACTACTGGCTTGTGGCTTTGACTATTATGGCTGGTGTAATCTGTATACTTATCATATTCATTCATACTTCGATCCGTACTTTGATTATATCATTTCCGAAATTAGAAGGCCGTTCTCACTTTTGAGATATTTTATAGTGATCCCTACCCCCACATAATCTATGACTAAACCAAACATATTAACCCCTGGTGACTGGTTAGGTCAATTAATCAATTATCATATTATGCAAGATAGCGATCAGATTTTCATTAATCGTGTAGTGTCATTTTATCGGTTCAAACCTAAACATAAATTCGCCAAATTCATCAATAAGCTAATAAGGATCATAAAGATTTTAGGTTATGAAATATAAGCAGGTTATGAAATATAAGCAGGAATGACATGAAAATATGTGAATATTGCAATCATTGATCATTCCGGTAAATCATTGCAAATGGTTAATAACTGAGCTTTGCAACTTAAGGATTCAATTTATGACAACAGTAGTTTCATAGGAATATCAGTTACTCGAATTTCTAATTTCTAGGAAGGTTAAACAGCAATTGACGTTTCACAGCATACTAAATTGGTTCCTAATTCAATATACGTAGGTAGGTACCATTATTAATAACGATATTCTTCACGATATCAAAATGACGTAGTTCCTTTTTTCTGATATATCCTTATTGAAATAGGAAAACTTCGATACTCTTAAGTTTTATGTTGAGAAATTCTTGATATAATTGAAAATTTGGTCACGAAATCAATAAATTAGGCACAGGCATCGAGAATTTGTGAAACTCCAAAGACACTGCAATAAAACTTCTCCAATTATTGACACAGTAATTGTAGAAGTCACTCCCGTATATCCCAGGGAATTATAACAGAGCGGACTGATAAAGGACTTCATCTTGGATGCTGCTTTTCTCCTGAGTCTAACTACGTACTTGCGGGTTGGTTTTCTATGAGAGATAGTTAGTTAATTCTCTTTTGACTCTGTTTACAAATGAAAATACGTCTTTTTATTGCGATCAATTTCGTCGTTCAACGACATCGTCAGGCTCAAATTTGATTGTAATAAGTAGTGTTGATAAGTTTAAAAAAAAACATTTGTAAACAGAGTCAAAAGAGAATTAACTAACTATCTCTCATCGTAACNTGAGAAGGCGGCGTGGTATCAGCACGCCACTCACGACCCGGTGGCGTGCGGTGCCGTTATTACAGAAGTAGATGAGCGGGTTGAAGATGGAGTTGAGGTAGTAGCAGGTAACGGTGAATACCTGAGCTACCTCGTATCGGAGTGACACTCGGAATGTAGTGATCAGGTGATCAGGTATCACTGTCATGGTGCCTGTCACCAGAATAGCTGTCGTGATCGTGAAGAGTCGCGTGCTTTCCAATCCTGTTGTTATAGTCATAACTTGACAAGATTGAATCTAATTATTGGATTCTTCCCACCCGTATGATCACGTATTTGTTCCATATATTACGGCCAATATATGTTTTAAACAGTTCATGAAAATGCCTGATTCCATCATGACAGCCAGATCTACCACCATTCCCCACTTACCAGTCCTAATTACGAATGCTAGCATCGTGGTGTACATCATGATTATGAGGAGGAACGGCGTCGACAGGAACACGATCGGTTGTAGAACCCTGGAGTTGTCAATTACGCACCGGTGGTACGAGGGTTGGTAAACTATCTGGAATATAGTATTTTAGGCGGAGCTGTCAATCTTGGGTTACGGTTGTTACATCCCTCCGCAAATCTAGTATGTATGTTATTCGCATAAAATCTGCCCACTTCATAAACATTTGTAGGTATATACCAGCGATCGCAGGTAATAGGTATGTTGACAACGATCGGAACGTAATTAATACTTTGATAGAGTGATTTACCACAGTTTGTCCAGTCAGAAACGTCAGAGTATCGTAAACCAGAACTCCAAGTATAGGTATCCAGATACCAACTGAAAGAAATGATTTTGAATCACACACAGCTCCAAACAATCACTGACCTCAGATCTGATCCATAAATAGTAATTACTGCATGCTGGTTCGTACGACTGAATGTCGACGACACAGGTGCGACACAACTAGAGGTTGATTCTCATTATATATTCAAGTCACATGAGGAGGGAGGCCATGTTGAGCAGTCTATCAGCAAGGCAAGTGTCGCATCACTAATGCCGGGGAGGGGGGAGTTAAATGCCACACTTTCTTGTGGAATGCCACACACCTGATATCAGCTGGCTACTTCTCCTTGTTATGATATTACTGTATCTGAAGGGCATGACAATCGCTAGGAACCTGTCTAGAGTCAGTGGGACGAGAACCATTATCGGTGCACTCCTGGTGATGGAAACACAGTTATTCTAATTTTACTGGATTAGGTTTAGGATAAGATAAGGGTAAGTCAAAGTTATGGTAACGGTTAGGGTGGGGTAGTCAGAGAGGTTTTGGTGTTTGAAGTGGTGGTTGTGTTTTTCGCATGGTTGGGGTACGATCCAAAATCGGTACTATCATACCAGATGGTGCTGCCAAGGATGGTGTACACGTAACACCACGTGGTCGGAGCCCCATCATCAGTCACCCCAACAAACATGGACGATGCCACTATACCTGATATAGGTAGATACCAGATTACAACAGATCTGTGTCACGACCAATTATTATAGAGACGACCGTGACGCATGTCACACTATTCACTCTGAACTGCACTTACCCAGGCCACGGAGCAGTCCCACACTTGCCCCCAGGATGTCTCTCAGTGCAACATTCATGATGAAAATGTTCTGCAAGTATTATACACATGAGAAAAGTAATGCTTATAAGAAGTCCATGGACCATAATATCCGTCAATGTAATAGAGGAAGCCCGCGTCCTCAAAACGAGGGATTTGACTTCCCAAAATTTAACTTTATTTTGTTGTGCTAGATTATGTTATTTTAAAGAAGTCCCCTATGACTCCATACCTAAGACAATAAGTAGGGTAGGTCGTTGTAACTTACTTGACAAAGAGGAAGCTTTATGTGGAAAATCAGACAGTAGAAGGTCAAACTACTTAGGAAGAGGCCAACAATGCTGATCACCGTGAGGAAGGAGCCCTGAAATAGTGATATTTCGATGAGCTTTGAAACAATTTGAATGAGAAGGATGTTCCTTCTAGGTAATCATATCGTGATAAGCTCCTTACATTAATTATCTGGAAAATGCAGGTATCTCCTGCTGTTGTGTTGGACTGACAAACGCTGTCTCCTATGTTATACATTCCCCTACAGCTGATAATAC
Organism: Beroe ovata; assembly: GCA_946803715.1. NCBI lineage: Eukaryota > Metazoa > Ctenophora > Nuda > Beroida > Beroidae > Beroe > Beroe ovata. The sequence goes on from CAMPET010000101.1 coordinate 204,165, forward strand.
TCCTGTTATAATAGCTTTATAGTCTGTTATATACCTCGAGGCATATATCGTGTTATCCCACACTTTCTCGTTAAGTAACTATATAGTATGCCACTGGTCTAGTCACCCTGTGCAGATCTTGTGTGTGTCCTTCTTGTTCACAGGTCACATTTTCTGTACGTTTCCTTCATAGGTATGCGTTCTGCGTATCAAATTATCCTGTCAAATCATCGCGAAGCGCCATGTGACATGTGTGTAATTGATAATTATCTCTAGATACTTGACTATTGCCGTCTTCCCCTGACTAAGCAGTAAGCGCATCCTAAAACCACCTCTATGGTGATGATACGTGGGTAAACTGGGTAACTTTGGCAGATCTCTGTAGCCACCATCCCTCATGATTTATCATTTAGCAATAAATATTCGGTTCTCGAGGTGAGCTGTGCGAAAGTGGTTTCAATGTCACAAGTTATGCCAGCAATGTAGGTAACTATTATTAAAACCATTTCGTTATTAGATATTATACGGCGTATGAGCCACATGCCGTATATGCGCAGTTGTCCGGCAGTCGGAAAAACTGTTGTCATGATGACTGATGAGATATTTATACGATAGTACGATAAAACAGTTGTGTAGAACAACTTTCGACTCAGAATGTCCTAGAGCTTTGACTATTAGGTATTCATTGAATACCTAGTTATTTCCTAATAGTTAACGTCCAATGCCAACTATGACACTAGGTGCATCTTTAGATTTGGTTCAAAATGGTCGCCGAGGTTCAATCATCGATAAACAAACTACATCACTAATACACTAATAATAACAATCATGAAATAGATAGAAGCCTCGAGATGAGACAACAAAAGCGCCATGATACGATGAAGCGAACACCCTAACAATTATACCGGCTCATGCAGACAAAGACACAGACATATACATACATGATAAGATAATAATATGCACCCATAGTCCACACACACACACACACACACACACACA
>CAMPET010000101.1:206664-219239 GCA_946803715.1 Beroe ovata
CACACACACACACACACACACACACACACACGCACACACACGGTTTTGATATGAGACACCAACCACGGTATGTATGTTCCACTTGAGCGTGTTATGTCCAGTGGTGTTTCTTCAGGGAATCTCATCACTTGCTCTCTGCACCTTTACCACGTCTTGCATACGATCAATATGAGTGTACGGGGAGGGTAAAGCTGCAGATTGCGCATAAAGTAGCATGGTACCTACATAATCAGATCTATCTTGGAAGCACCTTGCATTATTTCGTAACTCGTCTATAATCTATATACTGTAATTATACCTACTGAGCACAGGTGCGACTTCCCCTAACAGCTGTTGTTTCATTCGCGAGGAAGAGGGACTCACATATTCTCAGAACTGAAACAGCAAGGTGTGGTTCTAGGCATGGTTCTGAGCATGATTAGCTACGGACAGATCACCTTCCCTCGAGGCTTCAATCTCATAATTTATACAATTTTAGGCAATCTCTCTCATCGTAACTATATAAACCTCACAACCCTCTTTGTAACCCCTTTTTTCAATGGAACCCTCATTTTACCCCCATTTCTCACATGGTAAAATTGTAACCTCCCCTCTGTTTGCTGGCAGGATCGCAGGACGGTCACCTACACGTGTGGTCAGTGAAGACCGGTAACAAGATAGCAGTGTTAGAGGGTAACCACCCCAACCCCATTACCTGTGTTGCGTTTAACCCACGGAACATGATGATAGCTTCTGCCTGCAACAACGCCGTGAGTCAGCAGCAGTAGGCACACCGATCGTCAGTATAATCATACGATTCAGTTTTAACTGACGATAATTTTCGTGAGGTTGAAAGTTTTCACGAGAATTTTTGTGTTATTTTTTATATCGCCAAAGTTCATAACACAGATATTACATGCGATGGTTCGAATGAATATTGTATGTGATGGAGAATTACCTATGAATGTTGAAGTGAACGATCTTCATTGTATTCTGGTATACCTGTCAATCTGTGAGGCCTGACATAATGATACTATGATATGTCAATTCCTGACCCTAGCTCAAATTGATTTTCGCCGAATGTCGATTTATTTCATGAGGGTCCAATATTCTAGCTATTTCAACTTCCATGTCAGCCCTAAACGCCTGCGTTCCCTTACCTACCTATTGACATGCCTCACACAGCGACAATAGGCCATTAATAGGTACTAATCTCTGCTCATGTAAAATTATCACTTTTTCAGGCGTTCTGGATCCCTAATCTCGAGGAATTGCAATAGAAAGTCTACAAGTCCTCTCAGAGTTTCAAGAGTTCAAGTTCCCCCCTCTAACGTTAAGTCGTCACACGCCTGGTACCGTGGGAGGTCAGCTGAGTGACAAGTATCACGTGAGTTCAAATTGAGTGACGACAGTCTATACTTCCACTACCAGGAAATAATGCAACGTGGTTTCGCTGATATTGAATATTATATTGGGCAAGTTTACTTCAATGAGTTGGAAAGAATGTCTTATTGAAGATTGGCGTGGACTATATTATAGCTCGTCCAATGGATCCGAGCTTGTGCCGGGTTAACTGGGGTGTAATCAAAACAAATCAAACCCTTTGGGCCTTTTCGCGATTTCACAATTATAACATGCTAAAAATGCTTTAGCATTTTAACGTTTACAATAATTTTAATGGTTTAATATTTGTTCTTGACACACATATTTTGAATAATATTCAAATTCTTAAACAAGTTCCTCTTGTGTTTATAGTACTTGCGTGTACTAGAGATGCTGACCTTGGCATTTTACCCCCCCCCACTGTACAGTTGACACCACTTCCCACTTACAATTATGCCATGTAGAGTGGACATCTAGAGATCACAATTTGACAAGATTGGATGTTTATGTTTCACCATGTCTTAACTCTAACATGTCATAACCCAAAGAGCACTTCTCTCTTTCTCTGGGGTCTCTCAATTTTGTACTCAAAATGTCAAGAACATTGAAAAGTAAGGCACGTAAGAATAATAAAGAGTGCCGGAAATCTAAGCTAATATACTTTTTGCCCCCCGTGATAAACGTTGTTTATCGAGTCGCTCTCAGATCTGAGTCAAGTAGTATTTGACGAAAAACGGTATTGCCCGTTGTCGGTTGTGACATTGCGCGTTGTGGCAATTCACTGTCGTGTATGACGCGGCGACTCATAACCCAGTTTCGGCATTTAGCGCACGAGCGTATTCGCTAGGTGATGTGTAGAATTTAGCAAGATATCGTCATAACGCCCGCCTTTGTAACGTCATTAAATATCAAATTGTGTACAACTGTGATTGTTAATGTGGCAAACGATATAAGCTTGCAAAATTGATAATGTATGAAATGTAGAGCATCAAATATCTGTAACACCACATTCGCTGTATGCTTACTTGGCTGTGACTCATCTATTCTTTAGAAACATAAACATTTGGTACAAACAGTTTAGGTGCGTTCTGAATGGCATTGTTAACACAATCAACCCATTCAGTCATTTCTCGAGTGCTCGCAAACTCAAACAAATACACACTCTGCGGTGTATACAGCACAAACTGTCTTTCCTTATCAGTGTTCTTCACCCTTATGCTAACCAGAGCGTAACTGTTCACGAAGTTGTCAACTTCCCGCCGTGACTGTTCGTATGGTTCTATATCATACGTGGTCTTGGTGATCAGCAACGCGTCATCGAATAGGAACAACTTGAACATTTGGAAGTGTGGGAATTTCTTGTCTTGTGGGAACGTGTGAATTGTCCCTGACTTGTCAACCACACATTTCACACGGAACACGGTAGCTTTAGCGAGAATCGCTCGGTTTTTGTCCGTCAACAAGGGGCAGTTCAATACCTGACCCTGGATTTCCTTCAATTCCTTCAAATCTCGATATTGCGACTTAGAGTGCTGGATTAGATCGACCAGTTTCTTGTATTCACTCTCTGATTCTTGAAGTAATGCCAAATCAGAGTGTTCTCTGGGTGTGTAGAACACAAGCGATGAAATTAGTGTTAGGAGAGCGATTATCCTATTTGTTGGAATTCTCAGGACTTCGAACAATTTCAATCTCCTCGGGTTTTGCCTCTCGAACTGCTCTATGAATCCCCAGAATGCTGGGTTATCGCTCATATTTTTCCGGAACGTGGCCACTATCGAGGGGTAGTTACTCACGTAGTTGGAATAACAGTCAAATCTCTGTGCAAGATGAAGGAATACATCTCCTAGTGTTTGGTCTGCCGCCCACGTTCCCTGTTTGGTCTCGAGTCGCGACAGGAATACTGGGTGAATCTTCCCCATTTCCAGTATATCAGAGAAGCATAGTCTCAGGTTTGCCGGGTTCATGATCGGTTTCTTGCTCGATTTCTCCACCTCGAGTAGCGGCTGGTATAGTTCGTGGTTCGCGGTGGCTATGTCTCGGATGAAATCTCTCTCAGTTCTGATCACCTCCTCCAGGATCGTTATCCTCTGATCAACCACTGCTCCTGCAGTGACATTGGTGTCACTCGAGTGGGGTTATGACATGATATTGGTGTCACTGTGTCATGTCTATGCTATCTTTTCATGTTAAGTACAGTGTTTTGTGATATCATTTCATAGAGTTCTCACCCTTAGGGTAGATGAGTCTGTGAGAGTTGTTTTCTATTGATATGGGCACAGACCTTTTCATCCACTCTGAATGAAGTGTTATTCACTCACATATAATACAAATCATATAACATCCAATGCCTATTCACTGATTATGTAACCACTTACCCAACATGGCCATCATGTCCTTGCCAACCACAGCAGTATCCTCCTTTTCTTCACTTTCCTTCCCCTCTGTCCCCTCCTTCCCCTCCTGTTTCAGCCCCTCCAGATCCTTGACAAACTGACTGGAGAGCAACACATCCACCAGTCTCATACATAGCACTCCTCTCTTCACCTTCTCACTCTCCTCCGGGGGTGCCCGGCTGTCTGTCAGATCTGTCGTGAGTTTAGACAGTGCGTACAGCAAGATGTCTGCCAGATGTGGATGTTCTGTTGCTGGCAATACTTCAATTCCTGTCAAGTTTGGTTTAGATATCGCTTGCCTGGTATTCTAATAGTCAGTGTTATAGTTTACTCAATCAACTAGCTGTGCTCTGATTCAAACCTTTCCTGATGACTGCGTTAACGACTCTGTGTAGACCGTGGCTGTTCTCTATCTGTAGTTTATCTTTATACTTCTTGATAATATCGCGTGTGATATCTTCTAGCTGTTTAGCAAACATCACCCATCCTCTCAACTGCAGACATACGTCACTGTCAGTAAGAAATGAACTAGGTGACACTCAGTTCACCTATCGTGAACTGACACGATAGTTATATTGACACAATTTTGTTATGCGCTCCCAGCGCTTATCATTGGCAGCAATATATATCGATATGTCTAAATGATTCCTGTCCACGAATTTCAGTGCATTTAGTTTCAGTAAACTGTGAGGGGGATAACCTGGTGCTCTCTTAGGTAGCAGGTCACAGGGTGGATGTTGTCTGGGTGGAGTAGCCAGGTCCCACAGATCTCAGCCCACTCCCCGTAGATCCCTCCCAAGGGGGCATTGCATGGTAGTGACGTGACAGCTGTCAGTCGATAGATGATATCCATGCCAAGTGTTGTGTTCACTGTCGATACTCCCACTGAACTACAATTCAATGGGGTTCAGTAACAAGATTTTCTTGGCTTTATTTTCCATTATAATGCTTCCATTTTAGTCAGAATTACCTGAAAATGTCAATCCTCCCGCCAAGTTTAGCATCAAGCACACTGGCGCTGAGCTGTCTCCAGAAGTCGGGTTCCAGGTTTGTTCCACTGATGTGAACTTGCCGGGTGAGATTGAGGAATCCTAGTCGGCCAGGGGCAAAAACTCCCACACTTGCGGCCTTTCTGCCATTGAGAGAGTGTTCCACTTGATTAAGAATTGAGCGGAGTGATGCTTTCTCTGCATCGTATACCAACCCGATAACACCTGTTGAATCACCAGGTGTCACGGTGAGCAGGTGACGCAGGTGGTACTGTGAGCAGTAACTAGTACACTGGTGGCAGGTGTCATAGTCAGAAACCCTAGGTATCACTGGTATCGTTGACAGTGTCAACTTGACATCGGTCACTACATTCTACAGGGCCACTGTATCGGATACTAACCTGGTATAACGATACCGACAATCATCTCGTATACAGGGACATCTGATGATATAATCAGCACCCGGGGATGGGCGTGGCCAGGGAAATTCTCTCCCCAAACCGCTCCACATCCCAAGCTCCCTGCCTTGTCTGCCACAACCACCTCGCCGTGTTTCCCTGCAAATGCAGTCATTGTGTGTCTGTCTGTGTGTTTGTGTGTGTGTGTGTGTGTGTGCGTGTGTGTCTGTATCGGTGCGTCTATATATATTATGTGTGTTTAATTTCCAGGAATGAGATAGCTGTCGACGATTCCACAAAGTTCTCTTCCACGAAACTCATTCTTTTGCAGGTGCAATCCTCAATTGAAACATTATAGTGAGAAAATATGCAACTGTTTAAACTCAACTGACTAACTGTTGCTCTCACCTATGGCAGTCTGTCTGTGGGGTTTCTGAAGCCAGTAGTTGAGGCGTGGCACCTCAATACCTTTCTTCGTGACAAACACTGGCTTCCCTCCTCCCTCCGTCTCCAAGATACGATAAGATCCGTGGTTCAGATACACTTCGGTAAGAGTTGGCGTTGATCCAGCTGCCAACACTGACTTCTTACTGTCGAACTTCACTTCCTTCCGCTTAGGTGGGCTGAGCGACTTGTTGAACATCTCTAGTCTGGTGTAAGACTTTGCTTTCAGGCTACTGGGCTGAGGCAGAAAAGTGTGTGTACTGTGTTCTGATGAATCATGAGTCATAACTTACTATTGTATGAGGTGTGATTGTGGATACTGATATGAAAAATACATACTGCGCTGGTACCTTATAGAACTTGATATCGGTTTTGTATTCCACACTGGTCACTTTCCCCCAGTTATCCAGGTCTTTGGGCACCCTGTTAGGGTCTATCCACGGGTCTCTCATCAGACTCTTGTCCAAGTCCTCATCATCTTCTCCACTTCTCTCCAGGATGTTACTCGCTGGTTCTTCCTCAGGTATCGGTTCTTCTGTGTCTACGAAATATCTGCTTAGCCGCTCTAAATCACCAGTTGAATACCGTTTACCATCTTCCTGTCTTGGTATTTCCTGAGACAAGGTTTAAATCCATCAAAATATGGTAATCTCAACTCCCAACGCTGCTTCAATAAGATGAATTTAATGCGCATAAAATTCCGGATCCGATGCATTTGCTGATATGTCTCAGAATGACTCTCGTAGTCGTTTGAAAACACCCCAGACGGACCAGGATTAAGATTAAATTGCCTAAATAGTATGCTTGTTTTCATCTTTAAGATGACTCATTTTTCCAGGCATAATCCAAGTCAAACGACATTAACTGGGGACAAGAATGGTCAGCTAAATGGTCAGCTAAATGGTTTAAACCCTGTTACCTGTTCAGGACTTGCCAAGAGACTGGGTTTCTCTGCGTTCTTTACACACATGACATAGTACTGTTTCCAAGCACCATGTTGATTATGTGGCGGGTTGTACGGGAGGTACCAGCCTCTGGCTGCTGTCCTGTGACGCCACAGTATGTCCTGTTCTGCCAGGTAATTCCAGTGGGAGCTGACCTGCAATACGGGTTGTCATGGGAACAGCGTGGGGTTGTCATGGCAACAGCGTGAGGTTGTCATGGGAACAGTGATTGTGAACAGTCTTCGCTGAACAGGGAGGGGCAATATTGACAAGCACGGATTCGTGCTTTATAAGCAGGGGATTCGGGTAAGGTCTTGTTCGAGTAACCTGGTATAATCACACTGCTGTATTCGATCCCCATAGTGTACCTGTGCTGCCCTGCAGAGGTCGGCAGTAGTGAGGAAGGACATGATGTACAGCATGATCCACTTAGGTAGGGCCGAGGTGGGGTCAACTCTCCACTGGGGCTCCGGCATTCGCCTCATTATCCACTCACGTATCTCCAATATCTCACTCTCTGTTGTTCGTTGTAGCAGGTGTACGAGTAGCTGCTTCCTCTGTCGCTCATTCCACTTGTCATGCCTGTGGAACAGACGTTATATGTCATATGGACGGGGAACTTGGTATGTTGTGTCAATATGGGCATGTACTTATTTCCTAGACAGTAGACCCGCACCCAGGGCCAGGAAAACTTACTTCGATTTTGACCATTATAGAAATTATAGTATTTGTTAAAGCCCAGATTCTCACCAATGTGTGATGAGTGAGACCCTCTCTTGAAACAGTTTGTGGTTGTTCTTGGAGTCGAGTTTTGGTGTCCATGCACTTCTGTTTGTTTTCAAGAAGTCCGGTTCAGTGGGTTTCAGGGTAAATGAGGACCTCATAGAGGTTTGTGAGCCCCTGACTGACATTAAGAGGGGTGGGTGATAAGTGCTGTCCTAGATCTGTCTTCTTGATATGTACAACTCGAGCAAACGGCACAATAACAGAATGCGATCTAAATGCCATGTAGCACGCGCCCGGCGGATTCAAATTTATGGATAAGGCCGGTGTCGTATTTCGGTTGCTACCCACTACCCCATGAACTCTTGACGTTACCAATGGCAACTGCGTAATTGGTGTGGTGAAATGCAGTAAATACAAGCTAGGCATAATGAGCTTTGAGTGCAACCATTAAGTAATTACCAATACCATACATTATGATTATGCAAAGACATCATCATATTGTACTACCACTCTACTTACGGAACATACAGGGACGGTTCACAAACGATTGTGTTAACACAGTAGTAGTCATATCAATGACATTGACAGTCTGGAGAAAAAAAAGATCATGACTAAATAGAGTCTCAGTCCGAGTACACTGTAGAGTGTAGGCTAGGTTCTTGAACTGACCAACAGAACAAAGCAAAAGTAGGTATCAAACACTCGTTGTGTGTGGTTGTACTCAACTAAAACTCCTTGTTTACTTGGTTACTAAAGTATCACTATGTATTACTATTAGTAACTATTAGGTCAAGGTGGTGGTAGAGAGGGGAGGAGGATCAATCAAATTGACTCCGGGTAGGTCTCGCACAGAGTAAACTTAGTTATAGTAAAACACACAACTCTGACTGCTGACACAGTACAGTATACAATATACATTACACAATACAATATACATTACACTCTGTACACTGTACATTACACACTGAATAGTGAATACTACACTCTGCACAGTCTACATCATTGTGTAGTGTGTACAACTACACGGTTCAGAGTATACACTACTCTTTACTGTACTCTGTACAATGTCCTCTACTCTGTACAGTGTCCTCTACTCTGTACTCTACTCTGTACAGTGTCCTCTACTCTGTACTCTACTCTGTACTTTACTCTGTACTCTGTACCTAGTCCTACTACCTACCCTGTAAAGAGTTATTAGTGTCCTCTACTCTGTACAGTGTCCTCTACGCTGTACTACTGCTCTAGTGCTCTGTACAGTTGCAGTGTACTCTGTACTACAAGTACAGAGTACACTGCAACTGTACAGAGTTGAGTACACTAACAGTAACAGAGTGTTCCCGCCCTGTGCATGACCCATTGACCCAAATACTTCGCTCGCTGCGCGGCTCCTTTTTACGAATACGACAATTCATGTCACTGTCAGATTGTGTTTGTAAGATCACAAACAACAAAGTAAGCGCACAAAGGGGCGCACAACGTGTGCACAGTACAGAGTCTGTACTCTGCTCTGTACGGTAGTAGTAGTTGTGCACTGCACACGTTGCGCGCCACTGTTCTACTCAGTGAATTGTCAGATTTTATCTGACCTCAGTTTCTCGCGCGCGGCGCTGGGCGCGCGCGCCTTCATCGAAGGCCGAAACAGGAGGCCTGTTTCGACCTTCGATGCAGAAGGCCGAAACGGCGAAACAGAAGGCCTGTTTCAGTGTTTCGACCCGCATGCCGGATGTTATCTGTCCACTGTTTCTTGCGCGCGCCGCGCGCGAGAAACAGTGGACAGATAACATCCGGCAATTTTAATTTCGACCTTCGATGAAGGCGCGCTCGCGCGAGAAATAGGTCAGGTAACATCTGACAATGCAACTCAGCCAGTGAACTGAAAAGTCGTAGAAACCACGGAGGCGCGCAGTGCAGCGCGCGTGTTGTTGGGCGATTGCGATGCCAGACCGCTGATGAAAGCGGCTTGTTGCGTTAGCAACTCAGCAAGAGAATAAGCTAAGTTTGCGCCGCGCAAGCGCGAAACGAAATTCTCGACAGGGTCTATCATCGATCGACAACGCGAGTATTTGGGTCACGCAGCGCGGGAACAGTCTAGTAGTACTAGTAGTACTACTACTTATTCTGTACTCTTACTTGTCTGGCGATGTTAGACCGCTGATGCATTGATGCAAGCCTAGCCGCGAAGCTTGCACTAATGCACTACCAGTGACATTACTGGAAAGGGTGATTACTATACATCTGGAAGTTCCACTTCCAGCCACCCTGGCCTTGTAGTTGTGGGACGTGGGTCGATCTATTCTCACTACACATTATCCCATCAAAAATAAACTCCGAATTCGAGCAAGATTAAAACTGTGATAATATAACATTTGAAGAAGTGAATAAACGGAGTTAAAAATTTTACGCTGGATCGTTAGGAAGATAGTAGCAGGAAATATGTCAGTGTCGCCACGTTACACTTACTGTTAGTAATAGTATTGCTATTGTAATGGTGTCTAATGGTATCAAGTCTAATGGTACCATGTCTAGAAGTAGAAATAGCAGATTTCCGTTGAATTTGAAAAGCAGAAAGTAGTTTATATCGACTCCAGACTCAGGAAGATAGACCAGTGATGTTCTACCAGAGTATCAAATAAAATAGCAAACTCCGTGGCACATGAATATCAAATTGGCACCCAGAGGAGTGAATTAGATAGGTTTGATCTTAAAGTGAAGTCCGATGAGTGAGAAGACGAAACACTTGAGGTCTTGGACCAGGTAGTAGAATGCTCTGAGACCATCAGGGTCCTTGCTGCTATTCACGTCCACCAAACTTCCTATCTTGGAAGTGTTAAAACAGATGTGTTGGTTTTTGTGGACTATCTCCAACTCCTGTCGACCTGAAAACGAGACGGGGTTATGAAGAGGACTTGACAAGGTGATAGCGGCTTTAATCAAAACGTGATACCATGTGTAATTAATAACACAGGCCAGGGACAGTGAAAATTCTAGCTATACTCAAAGATCCGACAGATTATTATCACCGACAATGCCCACAATCATAGTATAGCGATACACAATCACATAGGAACTCATAGTGGACAGTTTACACAACTCTGCGGTTTTACACAACCACTCCTTTGAGAGCTATTTACAGTTCGGAAGAATCAAAAACACATGTTTATCATAAAAACTGTGCTAATATCATTCACTCATATCAATGATCTTATCAATGTGAGTCCGAAGTGTTTATTTGATGAACTAAAAAGTTGAATTTAAAAAAGTTGCGGTTGAAATCAAAGTAATGTGATGCAAAATGTATTTTATGAGTTAGCAAATTTATTCCTTCCTTTGATAGTGTAAAAACTTGGAGTATGTATAAATTAGAATCGTATTGCAATGCGCTATAAATACAATCGGTTGATTCATCTGTTTTAGGAGGAGGGTACTGTGCTCCATGGTTTCCATCAAAGTTGTGAAGTTTGGTGGCTTTGAGTAGGCGCCTCTTGTGTCGGCCGAGGCGCATAATACGCCGGGTAAGGATAGGGGTAGGCAGCAGGCGGGTATACCGCAGTATCTGCCTCAGCAGGACGTGTTGGCGATGAGTATGAGGGATGAGGCAGGGTGCCGTGTGGCAGTACAGGCACGCCACCTGGGTGTGGCATAGCGCCAGGATGGGGTAGGGTGGCATAGGGGTGGTACATCACGGGATATGGCGGGGTGGTTTCCCCTGCTTGTGTTGGGAGTGGTCCATGGTACATTGGGTGGTAATAGGGAGAGTACAGTGCCTGGTATCCGGGAGGTGGCAATGGCGCGAACTCCGCGCCCGACTGGCGCCGTGGCGGCGGGCTGGTGGACCTTTTCCTCGGCTTATCTGAATTCATTGACCTCCTCCTAGCACTCTTTTCGGGAGATCGGGAGCGTTTTCTCCTTCGTGGCGGGGAGGGTGACGGAGAATCGTCAACCACAGCACCAGGGTCTGTGGAAAAGAGTAGCGCCCGCCTTGCCATGGGCGACAGCAAATCATCGGGATCCCTGACTTCCTCCTTCTCTGGAGACACGAGTTTTCTCTCTTGAGGGGTAGTGGGGGTAGCGGTATCATCGTCGTCACTGTCTATAACGGGTATGATGTCCTCCTCCTTGACTCTCCCTACTCTTGCTCGAGACCGAGGACTGTCACCAGCAGCAAAGTACGGATCCACTCTTTCCTTATTTATTGCCTTCTCCAGCTCTCTCCTCAAGTTCTCTTCCTTTTCCTGCTTGCTCAGTTTCGGCTTCTTGGAAGGCTTGGCAGGCTTCTCGACAGTTTTCTTCATTTTGACAGGTTTTTCATCGTCTGTCTGAGCTGGTCTCTCTGGCTTGTGATACGAATCCCGTTCCGGCAAACCGTTCTTGAGAATCTCTTTGATTTCTTCCGGACTCAGGTCAACAGTGGCGACCGGCTCGGGTCTGAATCGGCGGGATTGGAAGCCAGGAGGGGTGCTGAGAGAATCTTGTAGAGTTTCCTTATACCCGAATCCTTTCCATTCTTTCATCTCGAATGTTCCATCGTCTTCATTGTACGCCTTACCCACATTTCCTGTGCGTAACTGGTCGCAAATGTGATAAGTGTCTAGAATCCGCACTGCAGCCACCAGGAGAACTACTGCCACCACAACGGCTATAATAATGATGTACTTGGTTTCAAGTGGGGCGGCGGACACGGGCACGAACAATGCGGCGAGAATCCACAGCACTGAAACAGAAGCGGCATGGTGACGGCTAATTTATTGGGAAAGTGATCGTCGCAGATACAATGTGAAGAAGAAGAGTATGAAAATAGAACTGTATAAGAGAATTTACTACCTTCGTACATCGCAGTTAGTACACGCCAAGTGAGGACCGAGGAGCCGAGAGGCCGGTATAATACTGCAACAAGGCTCGACTGATTTCAATGTATCAAGTTACGTGTGTGTGTGAGAGAGCTGGTTCACACGCTCAGTATAAGGTGTATAGCAGGTATTCAACGTCCCCTACCTAAGACAATAATATGTATGAGGTAGCACAGGTCACACAAAGACAAATAAAAAGATCCCTGTGTGTGTGTTGTATATGAAGTACAAGAGCTCAAACGTAATGCGATGAATTATAGGAAGCACTTTAAGTGGGAAGAGGGAGAAAGTAGAAAAAGGAAGGGCCGAAGCCCGCAGCCCACCGTAATTTGAGATGTTACTGTAAGAAGAAACAAACGTGTCAAGATAAATACTGCTGATCACAAACCCACTGCGTAATGAGGGAGTAGAATTACGCAATTAGTGTAACATCATGATAGACGTGATTGTGTGTGTGTGTGTGTGTGTG